>JAQIVF010000576.1:0-20509 GCA_034698365.1 Steganacarus magnus
TCAGTGTATAATTTTGTTTTTATTTGTCTACAGTTAATTATAAAGTATTATAAATTAATTTATAGTTTTAGAAATAAATATTAATTATTATAATTGCAAAAAAAATTATTTTTATGTAAGTTTACTAAAAGCCAATAAACAATTTATTTAGAAATAATTGATTACATATTTTGACTAGTTTTATAATTAATAGTTGAAAGTATATAGTATTTATAATGAATTTAAATATAATAATTTAGTTGCAAAAAAATATGCGTTTAAATAGTTTATTATTTTTAATAATTGAATCAAATATAAAGCATTTAAACAAATATAATTAGTGTTTTTCGAATAATTTGAATAATAATGTATTTCATAAAGTAAAATTATATAAAATATTAAAATTTATTAAACATTTTACTGCATTAAAAACTGTTTTATATAACTTTTTATCAATAAGCTTATTTATCTCATTTAACAAATAATTTTTCAAAAAATTATTTGATTTTCTGCAATTTTTAAACTGTTTAAATCATAAAGTGCACCAATATAATTTATTTTATTTTTGTACAAGATGTTTGATATGAAATTAAAACAATTAAAAGCGCAGGTTTTCTTTACTGAATTCTGATTTCCATAAAACATTTGAATGGTTTTTGTTACATTGCATTTTTTTAAAAGGTTCATTAGCGTGTTTTTGTTATGATATTTATTTTCTATTTCTAAAGATTTCATTGGATCGTATACAGTGGCTATAAAATAATTCTAATTTAATATAAGATTAACAAATATATATACCTGTTCGATTTGTTGAATGTATTCCATTAATTACGTGAACTTGACAATGATTGCTTCCGTGCATTCGATTAGATTTTTGCGATGTAGTAATTAAAACAATACAAGTGTCCACTATCGTTTCATCATTAAGTTTTTTCAAAATAAACTTTGAAATTACTGAATTTTGAAAGAAATAATTTTCTTTAAGGTCAGCTATTCTATTCTTTTTAGTTTGTTTTTTATTTGGTCCGTTTGATCCTGCAATAAGTTTTAAAAGATAGTAGTTGCTTATATCTGAAATCAAATAAGAGGAAAACGTGTTCGAAAGTTCAATCCAAAACTCAAAGATCTTAAATTTAATAATGCAAAAGTAAAACTTATTTAATAATTTTAAAACTTACCCCTGAAATTCCATTTTTTATTAAGTTTTTTGTTAATAACGTAATTTTTGCTTAGTTTAGACAAAGATTTATTAAATTTACTTGATAATTCTGGTGAAGTTGTATTAGTATTTGGTTTTGATATTTTTTGTTTTGAACCATCAAAGTGTAAAATATCAGATTTAAATTTAGAAATTTTATTTATTTAAGTTAGTTATTAATTTAATTACACAAACGGTTTTTATTTTTTCTTCTAACGACTCTTCATTTAAATTTTTATAACGAGCTCCCCATTTCAACTTCCCTTCAAACTTTAAAACAAGTTTAAATTGATATTATACTATTAATTTAAAAGAATATATTTTTACATACATTCATTTTATTTCTCAATATATATCTTGATTTTTGAGATCCCCTTGATCACCATCCTCTTATTCCATTGTTATAGTGTCTTTCTTTAAATTCATTTATTACATTTAAAAGGAGCTTTTTAGCTTCTAGAAGTTGGATTTCTTCTTTATGATTTATCCATCAATGTAATTTACAAAAAAATAATAGATAGATCAATACTAAATATGTTTTAATTCTGAGAATAAAGTACAAAAACAATTTTTTTTGAAAATTTGTTCGTATACGTCAATGTTATTTACAAAAATAAAAGATTATATGAAAATTATATTAAAATAATCTCATATGGCTTTATAATCTTTAGATACAAATTTTTAGATAACCCATATATAATTTTAATACTGGTATATTAATTGTATATGCTGAGCTAGTTTCGCTTATATATTACTTACTCCGCACCCCCGCCAGTTATAACAAGGCATTTCAAAGAATAAGAAATTCTTTGCTATGCTCGATGTATCTACGAATGTTTGTAAAGTCTTTGGGATTCGCTTGGCTTGTTAATTCTAATTTTGATAACGCTGAGAAAATCACGTTAAAAGTAAAGTCTCAATGTTAAAACGTGACTTACACTTCTTGGGTGAAGAATACTCAGCAGCAGGAAAATCTCGATGTAATTGAGTAAACTTATACTAAACTCTTTAGAGACTTCTGACCTATATGGCATCAACACATGGACACCCAAACGTCTCTGACGAGAAATTGTAGTTAGTAACAAGAAAACAATGCAGTTCCAATAAAGAATAGTAGAAAAACAAATAATACGGTATGCAAAAGAACCAGAAGAGTAGGTATAAGCGAAAAATACAGTTCGCGAGAGAACTAGGAATGTAAGAAAAGCGAACAATACTGTTATATGCGTGCCAACACAGTAACGATAATATAGGCCACTCTACTGTATGAAACGCATATCTATTTTTAATGAGATCGCTCTCGGATTCGTTCTGCTCGAGACTCACACTCGAAACTAAATCCTTGCACACCACTAGACTTTTCTTCGATATCGGACACCGATTTTATCTCGATAGCCCGAACAGTTTCAACGGGAACAGCTGTTTTGCTGTTTCCCGGAAAATGGGTTTTACCGCCGATTGCGCGGTTATATTTAATTAATTGTTAGCAAGAACTGTAGACACAGTTAAAATAAATGATCACAGAATACAGAAAGTTTTTATCACAATCCGTTCCGGAATTATTAAATAAAAAGCGAGCGATTTTATCTCAAGAAACACCTTTTATTAAAACAATGCTTATAGCGTTTACATATAAATTTAGTGCTTGTGCTGCACATAACACGACTTATTGTCGTCGCGTCTCGTTAACGAGTGCCGCATAAAAACAAAAGAAAAGTACAAAAATATGATTAAAGAGTACAAAATTAAGTTTTGATATGTTTGTGTCGCTAATGTTTGATCTTTGAGATCACTTTAGTGATTAAATAAAAATAATATTATTAGTCATATCTGACTATTCTGTCGACTCATTGCTAACAGTTCAGTGTTGGCCCACTTTTTCCGTTGTTATCCGCTACTATTCACCAATATTTGCGTGACGACGTGTTCCGCGTGTCACACGTGTCACTCCAAGACCCGACACCGGGCGTCTAAAGACACCGGTTTCGGCGCTTCAAAAAAAAATAAAACAATAATTCAAATACCAATAAATAAGTGGCACTGAGAGCTGCTACGGACTGCAATGTTCAAACAATTAAATCAAAATAAACAAAATAATAATTAACAAAAATTACAAAAATAGAATAATGAATAATGAAAAAATTCAAACAAATAGCAGACACTTTAAAGCACGTTTACTGAATCATTTCAATCCAGTCCTTCTCAGTAAGAAGAACCTCCTGGCTCTGCGCTGGATCGAGATCTGATGCTTGAGAACATTGGCCTTCGGTTTCCATATCGGTTCGCAGTAACGCCTCAACTGCCGATGTCTTTCTCATTTTTCCGTCAATCGGTACCGTTGGTGTAAAACCAGCCATAAGATCGTCCCAATCCAAGTCCGCACGTTCGATATTGACACCAAATTTGTTTTTCGTGAAAACTCCCGTCTCGTATAACATATTAATTGCGGAAACATCATTACAATTGACTGTGAAATTGCGATGAAAGACATTATCGCCCAAATCTTTCTTACTTATTGAGAACATTTCATCATAATCGTGGTCATCACTCATTTCAATGAGCAGTTCATCGATCCAGTCGTACCAATGATTTCTCGCAGTATTTAATAACGACGGATCAAACTTTTTCTCTCCAAGTGAAGCAAAATAGTTTAGCACATCCTGCAAGCATTTATATTGAACTAATTTCGTAAATTCAATATGTTTTGACCGTAGGTAACGCAAGACTTCATTCCTCACAACCAGTCCCGTAATAATGAGCATAACCACGAAATTCATTTCTTTCAGAGCAGATGAATGCTTTAAAAACGCTGTCATCGCGTCTGCTATCAAATCTTTGAAAACGCTACGTCTTTGCCTGTCGTTGTCCACGAACCCAATGACATAATTGAAGACTTCTTCCATACGCGACAAATCAATGTCATTGTAGTCCTCAAGTTTCGCCAAATCATTTCCTTCGTTTCGCTTCATATTTATATTTTCCACCGCATTCATAGCACGTGACACGAAGACCGCCATATTGCTATAGCGAATGCGCTCGTAATTAGAGACATGTAATTGTCTCGTTTCGTTGTATTTTACTTCGCCATTCCTCCCGATATCAACACTCATTTTACGTTTTGTTGACGCGACTTGCCATGAGTTAGCCATCAAATCCTTTCTGTCAAGCATGACACGAATAAACGCCAGATCCATAACACGCAACACATGAAACGCACGATTATGGATGAGAATCCCTTTGGTATTGCGACCCTTCTTATAAATAATAGCGCAGACTAATGGCGTTTCTTCGCCAACCATATCATAGACTGTTATGTCAAATTTTTGATACGCGCCCTCTTTCTTGAACCAACGGCACACCTCTTCAGCGAATGATTTCATATCGAATTTGTGCATAAAGCCATGAATTCGCATCTCTGAATACCCAATCCATATACTGGTGTAATCGAGATGAAGAGTGCTAACAATCTCAGCCACAATCACTTCCGGAATAAATGGTACGATTTCGTCATCGCGTACGAAACCCATACGATTGAAAGCAAAGTCGACGCCTTTCGACTTGATTTCCACTGCACTTGCTTTCGCTTTTGCCACCATTTTATTTAGTGGGTTCGGGTCTCTGTGATACTCGTGCATAATGCGTACGTAACTCTCGAATAATTTAAAACGCAACGCAATTTTGTAAAAATTATAGGACTTATCCTTCACTGAATATATGGTGTTTTCCGGCGTGACATTGATGTTGAGATAACTCTCACCAAACTTCGCATCAGTTGCTGCCAATTGTTTGCCTTTCAACTCCTTTCGATTGTTGTAAATGAGATGCCATTTCATTACAACATTTTTCCAATCAACCATTTCTCGCACTGTTGTCGTTTGCTGTCCCGAAGTGGTCGCCATTGGAGTGTCAGATAAAATCGTGCCAATACTAAATCTGCCACAAAACTGCTCGTATTCCCGATTAATAAATTGTCGATAGCTTTCCTCAACGTTATAATCCGCGTATAACACTAACTTAAAATCATAACACGTGTGTCTCAAACAGCCAACGGTTTTACACTGCAAGTCATCACATGTGCGTTTCACTCTAGCTTTTAACGGTTGTTTGCCACGCATCGCCATCTGTGCACAATATATTGCTTCCAAAAACTCTAATTTTGTTAAAACCAAACTTTTTACAAAAATTTTCTCTTCTGATCCCGACTCGCAATCGTCGATACTGACGAACAAATTTGATGCCATTTCTGTGCGCAAGAGTTTTCTTCTCTGACTTTCGATAACCTTTCGGTAAAAATGCGACAAACGGTAGCTTAACGTTCACTAATTTTTAGTTATGTTTGACATCAGCCAAAATTATGGGTCTGATTCAAACTATTGTTTGTTTAATGGCAATAACTTTTATAAGCGGGCGAACACCAAAATATTAATTTATGGTCAGTTAGACCCCAGTTCTGCCCCTTAAAGACGAACGCTAATACCCGTAACGTCACTTCGTTTCACTGTGTGTTTCGCTTATCACAATAAGCAGTTATTTTTGTTTTTTATTCCACACTATATGTGTTCACTCCTTTACTGCTGTTATGTTTGCTACCAAATACCAGTTTTTTAATTTTTTATTTCACACTGAAGTGAAGCACAGTAACACTGAATTGTGTAATTAATTTTATGAATTTATTTTAACACGAATTTTTAATTTAAATTCTAACTATTATTAGACACAAACTAATCAAATTTCAAGCTAACTAAATGACAATGATTTTTATGAAGGGATTAATTCACTGGTGATCAGCCACTAAACCTCTCCCAAAAATTAACTAATAATTCTAGAGTTGATCAGTCACTAGAAATACAGTAATTTTAAATGAAAATGAAAAAATGAAAAGTTAACAGAAACTCAAAACAATTATGTGCCTAAATTTTTTACGTGTTTTGCAAACCATGATTATATTATGTGTGTTTGATTCACATCTGCTCAGAACCGGTACACGAACGTGAACGTCGTTACCGTTCATTAACCCTAGGGTTTCATAACTAGTTATGCAACTCAAGTATGTTGTGTTGTATATGTGTATGTTTAGTGCATAGTATAATACTGGCACACATTTTTATGTTTGACAACACATACACGTGTTCCGAGATATGCCTCACTGACAACAAAATTCTGAGCGCATTTACAGTATTTTCTAAATGATATTAACTACAATAATATTATACATTTAAATTCAAATAATATCGATATTATTTGATCGTTATTTCTTTGTGCCATACATTAACTTATGATTTTAAAATTTCCACATTGTGTGCACACATTTCATTATTAGGTTTAAATTACAATATTCTCAACGTTTCAATAACGTATTTTTTCTTAACTGTTTTCATTCAAAACAATGTGTGACTAAAATGTGACAATTTTTATATTTAAGATATAACTATTCCCAAGAGACTCAAATGAGTATAAAATGTATACAAATAAATTCAATATAATTTATTGTTGTTATATGTGGTTGAGTGTTATCATATTGATTAACAAAGTATTCAACTCATGAATAATATTTAAATATAATATATAAATCTAATAACAATATTTAGATAATCGCTGCTTAAATTCATTACTAACTGCCGCTATATTATCGCATGACTTATATCAATAATATCATCACATAAAACTATTCAAACTCTGACTAAATTTTCATATAACTATTTAAGTTATATTTCGGTAAAAATCAATCACAATGACCAACACTTACAGTGTATTAACAGATCATTATATAAATATAATGTATAATTACTATCAATTTGTGACACACTATAGGTTCATATTCTCGCATTTGTGTCACTCTAACTATTTATAAACACTTTCAATACCACATCTCACAGCACATCATTATAGGGTTAATAAAATTAGTTCAACTAAAACATTATTAAAATTAAATTTTAAAATTCATAATAAAGATTATGAGAAATAATTATTTTAAAATCAATTACTATATAAAAAATAAAATTAATACTAACATTAACGATAAAAATTTTCAAACTAACATTAACTATAAAATCTATATAAAATATTTGAATTAATGTGAAATAAAATCAGCGAACTTAGGATTTAATTTTGTAGTTCGTCCTGATTTTAATTTAACAATTTTATTGTTTTTAATTTGCTCGCGATTTGCTTTAACTTTTTTGCGAATTTCTTTCTGCAAATCAGTGCTAGAAATATAAGGCTTACTATTTTTCGCCGCTTTTCGCTTGACCTTAGCTTTGATTGGTTTAAGGTTCGCCCTATCAGCGATATCCTTATTATGTGCTATCAAATCACGTTCAATGAGATTTTCCTCGTTTTCCAATAAAATGTGAGGAATCTTTTCTGCACGAATAGTGTCCAGTCGGTCCATAAGTTTCCAACGAAATAAGTCTCGCACATCAAAAACTTCATCCGATATTTTAGTTTTATTCACTTCGGACATATAATCACCGCTTTCTATCTTCTTTTTCAAGTGTAAAGCTTTACGATTATATTCACCAAAATATGGCTTAATCATACGTCCATTAATTATTCGCAAACGCGACTTCCCTTTGTTAACGCTTAACACTTTAAAAGTATTTTCATTCATCACTTCACAGATAATAAACGGTCCGTGATATGGTGTTCGGAACTTTAAACACAGTTTTGGCACTAAAGTTCGATCTATGATCCATACGAGGTCTCCTTTTTTAAACTCTGGTTTAACGCACTTAAAATTTTTCTTTTCTGCCCAATGGTGTTCAGCAGTTAGAATTCTAAATTGAGCTTCTCTTCTCGCAGCTTCAAGTCGACCAACTTCTGGTTCATCAGATATTTCACGCATTTCTGATAATCTAATTTTGTTTTCAAATTTATTTCGGGAATTGTAGCCAAACATTAAATATTGTGGGCTGTATTTTGTTGTCACATTTATTTCATTATTTATTTGGTGGACAACTATTGGGAGGATTTTGTCCCAATCAGTATCACGTTCCGAAGAATATATGCGCATCTTCTGTATAACTTTATAATTACCGATTTCTTAAATTCCATCACTTTGAGGAGAGTATGAGGCGGTTGGAAGGTGTGTAACGCCCATACGTTTGCAGAATTCCTGGAATTTTGTCCCCAGAAAAGAGGCGTGTCTATCAGTGATGAGATCGCGTGGTGTTGAATACTGTATGAATACTTTCTCTAATACTTGACATAAGATGTCCGCTTTTTGACTAGGAATTGCTTCAACAATGTGATAACGTGTTAATCGGTCAACAATGGTTAGACCATAAAGGTTACCACTCTTTGATTTCAGTAGAGGTCCAAATACATCACAATTCAGACAATACATCGGTGACAAATCGCATGGTGTTATCTGTCCGATACCATAGGGAGGTAATGTCCGAACCTTGGCTTTTTGACATACCAGACAATTTGCAATGTGAGCTCTAATTTCGTTACGCTGGTATTGCCACCAGTATTTGCTATTAATCAGTTGTTCGCATTTATCGAACCTTGAATGTCCTGAATCGTCGTGATATATTTTCAATATTAAATCAACCAAACTCTTCGGTATAACTAATTGAAACTTAGGGTTCTTTTTTGAAATATTTTTCCGTTTGTGGAAAAGTCGGTTAAATTCGTCGACACAAAAACGTTTCATAAGGTTTTTATATGTCCGGTCTTTGGATAAAAGTTTTGCCACAATTCTATTACAATACACATCGTTTTGTTGTGCATCTAATATGGTATTGCTATCAATTTTTTCTTCATTTATTGCATTACAGATAGCATTGAAATCTATTGATGGTTTCCCAGACATAAAATAAATATAATCGTCGATTGTTTCTAAATTCAATTCAATATTACTGACACTTTCAGACATCAGATTATTATTGTCATTTGACTGTTCGTTAATATCGAATATGGAACGCAGTTCATCGTTACTAATTTCTTCGAAATTTTCTTTATCTTTAATGTTGTCAATATTGTACTGCAATCGTGAGACAACATCAGCGATTATATTGTCCTTGCCTTTAATGTACCGCACTGTAAATGTGAACTCGCTTAGAAACGCACCCCAACCTTATAATATTACATCTCGTTTCAAAGTAGCAGTAGAAAATTAAACACAAAGTTTAATTAACTCTCAATCGATATCAAAATTCATGCTCGTTTTTGACAGCATACAGCAACAGTCATACAATTGTAATTTAATTTAGTTATGCCGTTAAATAGCAGAAAACTTTTAAAGGATTACAAAATTTTTTCAACACTTCAGTAAATCTCGGATGTCGTCGATTATTTTTTAAGTTAAAGTATTTTCCTCAGTTATTTAATTCGTTAATTATGTTTCCTTCTATCACTACCACTAACTTTTAGCAGTTTGCCAGTCCTTGTATTTTACGGATCTCTAACTTTTATGCTCAGAGGGTTTTTAATGCAATTTCGCAAATATATCCTTTCTTATTCGTCGAAATGGTTTTTTCTTCGTGTGAACTTCTAAGAAATAGTAATCACATGATCACACACACAAGAATTTTCTACGATAGTATTAGTGTTTTTATATAACCACAAAAATCTCAAATTTTTAACCCCAAATAACCACCAAATTTTTCAATTTTTTATTCCCAAAAATCAAAGCTCTGTTTATTACATAAAAAAAAGAAAAAAAGAAATTAGAATATTATCTTAAAAAATAAATTGTTAATTATTAGTACTTTATTTTTATCTAAATGTTAATAACACAAAATAATCAAGATTATTTTTTATATTTACTATTAATAATAAATTTATTTTAATTATATAAACTTATTATAATTTATAAATTACTGTGCTAAGAACTTATATTTGAATTAAATAAAGAAATGTTTTTTCGTGCTTTTAAATATGAAGTTAATTTTATTTTATTTAATTTTTTTTAACAAAATTTAATTATAACCATTTTTTAAAAACAGTTTTTCATTAATTTATATATATTTTACTAATTAGATAATACTATGAGAACAGAAAGAGAGAAAAGAGAAAGGGAACCAGATAGAGAGAAAGAAAGAAGAATTAGCTAAAAAGAAATATATTAAAAAATAGATATGAAAGAAACTAAAAAAAAGGAGAGAAACATGAGAGAGAAAGATATAGAGATAAAGTAACAGAAACAAAAAGAGGAAAAAGTGTCGGAAATATTTATTCAACAGTAAGTAAAAATTCATATACTTTTTTCCTGTATTGATTTTAACCCGAGTATTTTTGTTACGCACAATAAAATCTAAATTGATTATTTTTTGGTAATAACACGTAAAAAAACACGATATGCCATATATTTGTTTCGTAAAAGAGGGTGCTAATGAAGATAATTCCAATATGTCATCAAATGTACAATCTCTTGAATCCTTGGACTCAACTCAACTAAAAAATTTATACAAATTTGGATTCGTTGAAGTATTTAAACAAGGTTTCATTCTTGGTCAGGGGTTTGGAAAGACATCACAAGGAATTCCATGTCCTTACGGTTATAAAGTTTGTGCAAAAGGCCAACCAAAAATGGTAATAATGATAACTCCTTTGACCAGTAATAAGTTCTCTCTTTCACGTCAACCAAAATCAAAAAATCAAGACCAGAAATATTTTTCCACAATTTCGTCAAAAAAACGTTCATATAATGGTCAACCGCAGATAATACCACCAAAAAAATATCAAGAATGGAATGAGGAAAAGGGAAGGTGTGTTTACAAAACAGGCAGGGAACGTACGGAAAGAAAGAAAAATAAACGATATGGGGAATATTGCAAACGAATAGCAGAAAAATTATCAAGGACAAAATAACCCTTTGTTTTAGGAGCCTAAGCTCCTCTGGTATAGAGGTCTAAGCCTCTGATTTACGGCGATCCAGTTTTAGCATTGTTTTCGACTCCGATTTATCTCACTTGATTGTCCTCAACGACGACCCGCTCAGCATTTTTATCACCTGAAAGATGGCATCGCCAAAAATGTAATTCGCGGACAAAAAGGTCAATTCTCTATAACGTCGTGGATCGAAAAGAAGAAAGTCGTGGCGACATTGATACCGCTTCGTTCAACCGTTTGCTATGTGAACATCATTATGGTCTAAAAGCCCTCAAGACTGTGGCAAGGATGCGTTGTTGTGATCGGCCAGAATAACATGTTCCGCTTCAATTATCCGTTAGAGGTGGTGCAAAGGAGAAGGAATCCACTCTTAATCTGTCGAAAATATTTAGTCAATCGTCAGATATGTTTAGATCTTGAGATAAATTAATACTGCAGGAAAATAACTCTAGTTACGAGTTGGAGTTGATTAGCAATAAAATCATTGAGAAGCGTAAACAGATCGACGAACTGGAGTAGCAGTACAAAATGGCGTAAGCGAAGGCAGGATCAGATTACTGCCGATCATAACCTGAAGGACAAGCGTTTAGAGTTGGAGCGATTGAAGTTCGAGATCAAAAATCTTCGACTCATTATAGAAGAGTTGCAGTTAATAATCAAAATTAATGACAAGAAAACCGATGCTAATGTTATAACCGACGATAATAATGATATTCGCGACGATTCAGTTAGCGATATGCTCAGAGCTTTGAAGGATAAGACATTTGAAGCGAGTAAAAGAATGGCCGAAGTGTTAACCGCGATCAGAGAGAATTCAGTTAATCGGAAAGAGAGACGTGCAGATGCAGGACATTTCGTACGGTGAAAACTCGTTGGTCAGCCATCTAAAGTGCCTAATACCAGTCTCGAAGATGTATTTGAACATCATTTCGATTCTGTCGCCGTCGCTGTACTCGTTTCCGTCGCTCAGAAAAATTATCGTGACATCACTGGTATCGTCGATCTACAGATCGCGCACCACTGGCGACAATCACCCGTTGAACACTGTTGTGATAATCATACCGTCGTATAGCCTTAGAAGGTCTGGTTTAGAGTCGCACTACGAGTATGAAATTAATGTATGCATTGCTTATATTATTAATACACACACAGAAATTATAATTTTTTTGGTTATTCACTACTATGGTATTTGCGACAAATTACGTTAATTTACTCAAATCGTATTCAAAATAACTTCGACCCTGAAATTCTTAATAAATTTTTTTTTGTAAATGTGTAGTCATCACCTATGGTAATACAGAACTCGGCAGAGAGTTAGCGAAAGTGATAATTGAAAATAATTATACAGTCAAAATCGGTTACAGACAGCCGTTTGAAGTGTTTAAATCTGTTGGACAATTAAAATATAAGAAAACTGACGCCGATATTTCCCTATTAAAGTTAGATTTGTCTTCAATGAAACCGGTCAGTGACGCTGAATTCGACGTGTCCGATATGTTCAGAGCTATCTGATAATGAAATACTAAAAATAATAAAATGCAATTACTTTTAAAAAACCTATTAAAGTTAGATTTGTCTTCAATGAAACCGGTCAGAAATTTTGCCTCAAAAGTTTTGAAACGTGTGTACGAAATAGATGTACTAATAAATATTGGCAGTTTATTAGCGAAAACGCGAACTATTAGTGACGATGTCTTTGAATTATATTTCGCTGCCAATCATTTCGGTATTAAATAAATAACATAAATAAATTGACATTTAATTCGTGTTATTATTTTCAGGCTATTTTTTCTTAACCCATCTATTGATTGAACCGTTGAGAGCGAATGATAGCGAAAGAGTTGTGATGGTGTCGTGTAAAAGCTATGGAAGAATTAATGTTGAAGACGTTAATCTAACTGATGGCTACGCGACATCGAAAGCGTTCTTTCAGAGCAAATTAGCGAACGTTCGCGCGTCAGTTAGCAATAAAGTTGTCGGCAACTAATATCGCAACATACTTCTGTCACTGTGATTACAAATACATTGATGTTAGCGAACAGTAGAACAGTATTTTGCTCTGTTCCATGCTTTTTACAGTTTCTTCATCATTTATCAATCATTTGGGTATAAGATTTTAAATGTTATCGTAGTTTCAAATTTCACTGTAATTTATAATTTTTTTATCAAAACTTTGAGGTCATTTCTTTCTAACACTGCTATTACAACAATCGCTTTAATGATTATGGGATGTAAGCTGTGATGATCTCGAGCTCGAGTTTAGTGATGTGTTGTTGAGTCAGTCATCTGAAGAGGAAATTGCAACAACAAACTGCTTATATCGACATTTAGAATAAAAATTGATAATTATTTAATAATAAAATGCGATTTTAGTAATTTTTATTAAATTAAGAATAAAAATAATAAAAATTTATATTACTTTTTTAATGTGATTTTTTATAACATGTTTTTTTTTGTTTAACACTGATTTTAAAATTAATAAAATGCTGAAGTATTTTTATTTTAGGTAATTATTGCTGTTTAATGTCAAAAATAATGTATAGTTTTTAGTCTACAATGATCAGATAAAAGTTAACTTTTTTACATGATTTTTCAACTTGAATGCCACAAAATAAGTTAAAATAGCGTTTAAATGGGTTTTAAATGTGAATTAAATTTTTGTCTTTTCAAGTCACCTGATGTCACAAAACTCTTGTTACACTCATTATAATCACTTTTATATGGTTTATAACCGATATGTAGATTTTGAGCGTAAATTCTGACGAAAATGAGCGTAAATTCAATCGTCTCAATTACCTGACGAACATATCGATGATTTAGAGCAAAAAAATGGCCTGTTAAATACTATCGCTAACGAAAAGAAAGCAAATATCGAAAAAATTACTAAAGAAATTCAATCGAATTACTCACAGCATATTGAAAACAGTTTAATTATAAAGATTAACGCGATATACGCAGCCAACCACTCTAACACTCCTACGACTAACCGCAAGAGAAAGTATGGAAGGTACTCGTTGAAAGAATTAGGATTTACTGTTAAACTGAGGAAACCGAGACAACGAGAACAGAATCGTGGGGCACAACAGAATAAAAGAGATAGAAAAAAGCAGAGCGAACGTAATAATAATTCAACAAATGCTGATTGCGTGCATTCTATGATTGATTTGTACTTTATTATTGACTCATGTTCTTCCCTTTGAGACATTGTAAAACTGAATGCAATTTTATTTCGCAGCTTATTTATTCGTTAAGTTTTTTATTTGTTTTTTGTTTGCGAAAAACAATATTTAATTGTAATATAACCTTATTATAATGCGCAGTTGTTAAGCGAATGGCACATATCTGTGGGATTTGAATGTAGGTACATAACCTGATGGCTAACAAACAGTCATAATAATTTACTATCGAGTAATTTACGTTAATAGATTAGTTGTCGTGATCTTTTATTATAAAATCTGAGCGTAAAATTTTAGTTACATGTTTTGCTATTAACAATTGCTTTTAATTAGAAATTGCTTCTAAAATGAGTTGATTTTTATAAAACATTCTATTAATGTTTATTCATTTGAAAATGAATTTCTTTGTAATTTAATATAAATATTTCGGGAATAAAATTGCATTTTGTGTGGAAAGGTTATCAGCATTATGTGTATATATCCAGGTTATATCTGAGTGCTTAGTCGTTTAACGGTGTAGTTTCGTGGTTTGTCTCTCAGAGAGCTCGTCAGTATCAACAAAAAACGACCAGACGCTGAATTCGACGTGTCCGATATGTTCAGAGCTATCTGATAATGAAATACTAAAAATAATAAAATGCAATTACTTTTAAAAAACCGATTTTATTTCAAAAGATTTTTTCTCACCGCGAAACTCTTTAACTGCAGCCGTATTTAGGTAATACGTTTTCGGAATATTCAATTCAATTTAAAGTTCACTTCTTGCAAATACAGCAGATAAACACCTTTAACACGACACTTATAGCCTTCTTTGCCGCAATCGCCACATCGACACTCCAAAAACGTGTCGTAATCTTTGCACAAATAACCAATCTGCAAACAGCGTAATTTGGCGTCGCCTTTAAATTAATAAAATTAAAGCTCTCTATTGAAATTATTGTGTGAATTACCAAATGTCTTTGCTCAATCGTGAGCTCTAGTCTGTGAACACGTCATCATTGGTGACCGCAGCCTTCACAAAATTCTTGACTGCGACTGGGTTAAACCTCAGTTGCAGTTTTCCGCCAGTCGGATAGAAATCAAAATCTCCGATAATTACTTGAATTACTAATATCTGCAATCCATCTCCTCGAATTATCACTTTCAATAACTTGACTTTGGATAGATTTTACTATATTTTTTACTCTCGAATTATTTCTCAAAATTGTACCAACCTTATTTACTCAAACCTTAATCAAAATGAAGCAATTGTTTAATAAAAAAAAGTACTTCTTAACCTGAAACTAAACATGCATTAACTTCGCCTTTATCACCAGATTCAACTGAAAACAAAGATAATAAGGAATAATTTATAAGAAATACAACAGGTTATTCCTTCATGTAAGATGAAAATTATCGTTTGCTTTTTAATTTAATTTATTTAAAAGAAAAAAGTTTTATTTAGAGCTCATGTTATAAACAAAAATAAAATTAATGGGCCTAAAAATGAAACATTTGCACTTCAAATAAAAAACGTAGATATTAAAAAAAAATTTGGATAATCCAATAAATTATCGTCATGGTTTACTAGTTAATAAAACCCCGTTTATAGACGATTGTTCGGACTGTGTTAAAGCCAAAATGAAAAATCCCAACATTTCAGTTGGCGACAATATGACAACGAATTAAAATTTGTTGACAAAATCAGCGATAGCTTATTTTTATTCTATATTGGGTATCACATCTTTGTTTGCATAAATATATATCCGTAGACTGCTTAGATGAAAATATGATATCTGGTTACAGAGATGCGAGAAATAATAACAACTCAAAGAATGGGGAAGTAAACGTAAAACCTACAGTTTGAGAAAACGTAACAAATTGAAATTTCTAATAACATTCAAAAGTTATTTTATTCAAAGTAAGAAGATTGTGTGTTATTAATAACCAAAACAAATTTTTAAAACTTTTATATAAAAATAATTTAGGATACAAATAATTGATGAAATTTTTAATAAACAAAAAATCACTCAAAAAACAACATTAACTTTTTAAACATCAATGAAATTGTTGAAAGTATTTTAAAAACATTTTTAAAAAAATCTTCATATAATTTTGTATCGGTTACTTTACTGAACATAATTTAAACAAATTAAAAATATGTTATTTTGATTCATTGATCAAATAAATTACATAGTTCATTTTATCTAAAAAATTTTTTACAAAATTAATACTTATAAAAATTATTTTGTGAAATGTTTTAATTTTTCAAAAAAAATGTCATAAAATAATTTCTTTAATGAAAAAATTCTTGCAAACAATGGAATGAAATATTGATGCTTCTGTATTCTAAAAAATCTTGAGTAAAATAAAATTAATTTAAACAAACATCAAATGTTGTCATGTTGCAAGCAATGTCAAATAAGATTTCGCAAATAGAGCGAAATTTAATAAGATTCAAAAATTGTATACCTGCCTTGAAAACAGATGTGATTCAAAAACTGGGGACACAAGAGAGACAAATGAAGAATTACCAGCGCAGCCAAACATCGATGACGATATCGAAGTGGTCGGAGTACACATAGATGGTGAGGAAGACAGCTAATTCAATGACACAACGCTTAGATTAAAATTTCTGAACATCAGTCAAATGAGTTCTCCAATATGCAGCGAGAGTTTCCACTAGTTGCAGCGCCGAAAAATAAAAGATTAGACCGCTTCAAGCACAAATTGTACGATAGTTGTGAGAAGTGCGGTTTAATAGAATAGAATAACATAGAATAGTACTTACACATCATAAATAAATAACTAGTTGTTTTAATTCTACTTTTTAATTTCGATTGTATTTTTCTTTTTTTTCTGGTGTAAAATTTCATTTCGATTGTATTTTACTTTTTCTTTTTATGAAAATTTCAATTTTGTTTGTATTTTACTTCTGTTCTTGAAAGCGATATAAATTTTACTTTTCTTTTACTTTTTCTTTAAGTAAAAGTAAAATTGATTTTCGACATTTCACTTTTACTTATTAATTTCAATTTCATGTTATTTTTCAATATTTTATTTTACTTTCATTTATATAATTTTATTTCAATTTTACTTATTTTTATTTACTTATTTTTAATTCGATTGTATTTTACTTTTACTTTTCGAAAAAAATATAATTTCGATTGTATTTTGCTTTGTCTTTTCGACGAATATATAATTTTAATTGTATTTTGCTTTTTTTGATAATTATTATTTTAATTTCTATTTTATTTTACTTTTGATTACGCGAAAGTAAAAGTGAAAATATTTTTTGCTTTTTCTTTTACTTAACAAAAAGCGAAACTACAATACAAAACACTGATATCTGTTACAAGAATCTGTTAAACGATTGCATTAAAACAATTTTATAGTGAGCAAAAAACGGTTGTTCAGATTACGGCAAAATTGTTATAATTAGGGAACTTTATTAATATAATAGATTGCAAAATAGCACTTGTTATGCAAATATAAAATTCTTTATTACCGGTAATAGCGGGTATATAATATTAATAAAATTACCTGGATTGAGATTCTCAAGTAACAATTTTAGTCGATGTAATGGAGGAATTAACAGTTTGTTCTTTACATGTTGACAAACAATGCTATTTATTGGCCTGTAATGCTTTAAAAATATTGCAATACAACTCATGGAAGTTGAGGTATGGTTTGCCGTGAAAATCTAATGCGCTGAACAGCGCTCAGTAGTTGTATTGGCTTTTGTCCACTCTTTTAATGTATGTCTCGAACGAGAACACAGACATGAGAGCGCAAGAAAAGCAGTGCGAGACGAATGTGCCGTACAGTCTTTGGATGTTGTTCGTAGTGATCGATGCCCTCTTCAGTAACGCTTCCTCCAGATTTCATGGAGCATCCGATGGTCTGTAGAACAGCGCATCACTTACACACTACTCTTGTATTCTGATCGTGAGAGAGGTGTAGGTCTTGATTTTGTGCAGGAATTCTTACACTTTGTTGTCAAGAATCTCAGAGATGGTAAACCACTCGATTGACACTCTATTCTGACAGCACTTCCACGCACTGTCAGTCAACTTCACGTAACATGTGAGAAGTGTGATCACTTATCGAGGCTCTGGCACTTGAATTCGAAGCAGTTGAACGAACGAGATGTCTGAGAGCTGACACGCGTTGCCAGCGCTGTCTCGTGAAGAAAAAGACAGTATCTGCAGCGCTCCCTCGCTGTACACCTACTTCCATGTCTTTTTCGCAGTAATGGCTACAAATGGCTGCAAAACCACTATTACCTTCGTTAACGCGATTCTTTAGTGTTGTGTGCAGTGAAAAACATACACCAAACAATCGTAAACTTTCTCGAGACCACTAATGCTACCAAACGGCGTAGAGATATCTCACATTAGCCACCACCTCAAGAACCGATTTGTGGTCAAGCGATGGTATTAGCAAATCCCAACGAAGTAATGCTGTCATTCGATCCTTTTCTCAACTTACTGTTACTATTTTTTGAATTCATTATATCTAAACTTTAATATTTATTAACCACAACTAATGTCTTATATTTAATCCGAATTACAAATTTTAATACAATCAATGTTTTAATTTTTTCACTTCACTTTTAAAAAATTGTTGGCAACAATATATGCTAATTGTTTAACAGTTTTTTAATCTAAATATATTGATGTGCACAGTAGATAGGAGTCATTATTTAACGCAATGCTGGTTGCAAATAAATTTCAGCAAAAACTAATAAATTTTATATTAAAAAAACGCCTAATTTATGTGTTTTTTCGCCTAGTAGTTAAAGCAAGTTTTGTCCAATAAATAGCATTTATAAATAGAAAACAGCGGAAAATATAACGCGACACTTTCGGTCGTTACTATTCGCGAAATCTTGCCGATCTGTTTTATCTTTTACGCTAGCTTTGAGAGCAATCGACACCGAATACTATTTCGACATATAATTTTATAAAATTAATTAACAAACGTTAAACCTGATACATATCTAGTTTTTTCCTGAAAACACTGTTTGGAAGCGAATGAAGCGGTGAACAGGTATTGTTCGTAGAGCAGTCTTTATCCAAATGCGTTGAATCCCCGCAATAAATAACGAGGCAAGAGTTTGTGCCACTTTTTTCGAATTCAATGTGAAACGCTTTAAACTCGATACTTTCGACATTTGATACGTTTCGGACTCGTTATGGTTGTTATTATAGCCGGAAGTTATACTATAATTGTGATATTCTTGATATTTTTGCAATTTATTTAGTCTCTCGTGATCCCATTTAATAAATAATGATTGATTCAATTAATTGATTGTGTTCATCGATAAACTGGTCGCGGAACTGGAAACTGGTTATCTATATGATTGTAATTATTTAAAAATTGAATAAAAATTTATTTTCTTACAAATATTTATTACAAGTATTACCTGAATATTTGCGCCACGATTAGGGTGCTGCCTATGATTTCAATGATCTTATCCATCTTTTACTGGCAAATTTTTTTGCATGCATTTCAATTTTTCTTAAACTGAATACGTATCCAATTCAGTCTTTTTATCTCCTAATATATAACCCAATTGTTGAAGAAGGGATAGAGATGGAAAAAATATTCTTATATTGATTTGTTGATTTTGGTTAAGGTGATAACGAAGTTTTCATCGATATGAATTTTGGTTGACATTTTTCACACATTTTATACCCATATTGAAACGTAATACCTTGAGAATTCTTTCCTAAACCTTTACCAACAATGTATCCTTGTTTTAATGCCTCAACGAATCCAAAGGTGTATGATTGTTTTCGTTTAGTAGAATTAAAGGATTGTTGAGGTGTATATTTGATGACATATTATTTTGATCGATTTCACCCTCTTTTATAAAACGAATATAAGGCATATCGTTTTTTTACCTGAAATTAGTACATATGTTAAATCAAAGTTTATTTTGTGTTTAACAGATATTTGATCAAAACACATTTTGAACAAAAAACATTGCAATTAACTTACAATTGAATACGTTTTACAGTTTTCTTTCTCTCGCTTTGCTTCTTTCAGTTTATCACTAAAATTTTCTCTCTTTGCCTTCTCTCGCCATCTCGTTTTATCGATTTTTTCTTCTCCCTTTCTCTAAATCTATCTATGTATCTATCTACTCTTTCATTATTTCTCTGTGCCTCTTTTTCCCATCTCTCTGTCTCTTTTTTCTTTATTTCTATTCTCATACTGTTAACTAAAAACAATATTAAAAATTAACACTTAAAATTATATTAAAATATAAAAATCAATTCAAGATCGTTTGACATATGTGTTAATTAAACAAACATGTGCCAAAATTTAACTC
>JAQIVF010000577.1:0-20502 GCA_034698365.1 Steganacarus magnus
ATAAATAGCTTAAAACAAATTGCTCTCATATTTTAACGAATACTCTGCACTTATTGGAAATTGTTTGGACATTGTTTCGATTAATTAATTAATAGCATAACTTATTTATGACACTTATGCTTATAGTTTTTTATTAACTTGATTTTTAATATGCAGTATAAATGTTAATACAATTTATTATTTAAATACTCAGTAACTCCAGGAGCAAAGGAGCGTCTCGTTCAGATCACTGGTCCCACCGAAGACAATATCGAGCGCGCAAAGGAATTGATTGAGAGTACGATTAAGCGAAACGCTTCTCCCGTGCCTTTTGAGTGCTCCACTAATCAAACTTATGACAACATGTCGAATGATATCAGCAATAATAAAATTGATAATGATTTGAGTGGTGTAGTATTCGAAACGCACTCACTCGACAATAACGACAATTTATGCTTCGATGTGGAGAGGAAAATACCATTTTCTTTCTCGCTAAACATTGGCGGCGAAGTAATCGAGATTTCGACAACAAATTTCAACACTGGAATTAAAGCGAAACTTTTGCTGGAAAAATATATGTCAGATGAAAAGCCATTAGAGTTAAACAGATATGAATCGAGTGATTCGAACTCTGATGAGAACAATAAAGATGATACTCAAGCAGCGACTCTTTTATTATCACAAAATTATCATTTGAACAACGAATCTGTAAAAGTGGTGAAAGATAATAGTTTGGATCAGTTACAACGACAATGCTCTGCCTTAGCAATAGATGACACTAACAATGAAAAGAGTGAACTAAAGAAAAGTCAATCTCAAAACTCGGTTCCGATTGGACACACTTCTATGCGATTTCTCAACACTATTAAGCATGAAATGCCAATAATTACTTATGATCGAGATTTTCTACTTCGTTGCGCACAATCGCCTTTAAGTCGATTAACTCCAAGCAGTTTAACCCAAATTGCGAAAAAATTACCAAATATTATACGCAATAATAATTCGTTGCAACACAGTCACAGTCAGTCGTCGATTCCGACTAATAATGAAAGTTCTTCCAAAATCAGTTCAAGTTTGCCTACAAATACCGAATACTGGTCTGGTTTGGTCAACACATAATTATTTTTAAAGACATGTATTCGTGAAATTTCTCAATATAATATTTCTCTGTTTACCATCCCTTGTTTTATTATTTTGCCAAAATGTTTTGTAAAATATTTCGAAAAAATACAAAAAATACACATTTGATGTTATTTTGAAATTATTGTCAAAAAACACGTTAAACTTTTCTCTTATTTTGTGTAATGGATTATTAATGTACTCTATTTAACGTTACAGTGCTTTAAGTAAACAATTAAAATTCAATTTATTTTTAATGCCTTATTTTATAATTTAATGATAAACAAAATATATCGAAATGAATTGATTTATATTGAACTATGTTTGGCTAATATTGGGTAAAAAATAAGTTCTCAGTTCGTTATTAAGTCGCGCCACGTCTTCGTCTACTCGTTCCATATCTTTGACGGCTAACGTGAATTGGATCACTCCCTCGCCATTCTTCGCGAAACCATAATTAGAGATTACGTCCATCAATATTTGTGTGGCGATTGGAAATATGAATTGCATGTGACGAATCATATCCTAACAAATTTTTAAGAGTTTTTATTATTTTAAAACCGCGTTTATATAATATGATTTTTTAGTTATTTTTTTAGATTTTTAATTACAAATATTTAACGTTAGTTAAATCAAAAATACCTCACTGAAGCTAATAAGTTTTTTTAAATTAAGCAAATATTTGAAATCTCTTCTCTATTTGATATATCATGTAATAATAATAGTTTAAATTAATAAATGGAAAATAATAGTTGATAGTTAATAAAAAAATAAGTTAATAGTAATTTTTTTTGACAATTTAAAGAAAACTGAAATATGTGAATATGAGCTATAATTTGAGATAATGGATAATAACTATAAATTCATAATTAGCAAACCATTTGCAAATGCTGTCCAAATGTGTAACCATTATCACATTTATTCCTCGCGTCTCTCATTAGTGACAGATTGTTGGCGTCATTCATAGCGGATATAGCGTCGGTCAGCGCACACTTCGCTTGAGATATCGTTAATAATGGCACGCATTCGCTCGATGTTGATGTCGAAGATGCCATTTATCAGTTCAAATCTAATTTATTTATTTATAACTTATTTATCGCAAATTGTCAAATCATATCTTTTCAAAATAAACAAATAGAGCTACACTTCCAATCTATTATTTTGGTAATTTCTTAAGAGTTAGAATTTTTTTACAGTGCAGTTCTAGTTGTAAAACTTGTCTTTCACTAGAAATGTATTGCGATGCTCACACTATCCTACAGCTGCTGTATTTGTTTTTTTCTTCATTATACTGTACGCTATGAACTGGTATCAGATTTAATTTAATACTTTAAATCAATTTACTGTTTGTTTCTTTTAAACTCTTGTTTAAGTCTTGGATGACATCTAAACAACTAAAATTAATCATATATCAATGATCCTCTAATGTCTAAAGAAAGTAAATAATTTTTTAGATATTCTCAAAATCTTAGGGTCCAAAAATTTTTCGTTTTTAACTGATAATATTTTATTAATAGGTGCTTTTTAGAGCTCTAACAAAATTCCAAAAATGCAAAACTTGAACAAATACTTTGAATATAATCAATAATTTTCAAGATTTTTGGTCTGGTAAACTTGATTTAAACATTTTTCAATATTCACAATAAAAAAATTTTTAATTGACAAAATTTTGAAGGTAGATCAGATTTTCAAAATTTTTACCACTCTATCCTAATCACACCATTGCTAAAAACTATATCTTATTTAATTCAATAAAATAATTTAATATGATTTTGTTTATTAACCTAACCATCAAGAATAAAAGGTTTTAAATAATTTTCTCATTTCAACTCAATATTAGCCAATGTTTGGCCAGTGTTTCGCACAGTTTATAAAAAAAGTAATGAGCATGAAGTCAATGTGTCTTATAATCATATTAATAAATTCTGCGCAAAATTATAATTTTAAACTTTTCATTTACTTAATTAACATTAACATATCAACTCATGAGTTGCATTGACCACAACTACAAATTTTTACAAGTATTCACTGGCTGTAAGTAAAACATTGTCAATAAAAATCGCAAACATTAGTAAAAGCTTACTCTAAAATAGATAAAACCACTCATCAATTAAGTTTGAAAACGAAATGCTTGCGAATAAAAGTTTCGTAATTAACAAACAAAAAATTGCGGAATATTTCAGATGAGAGCGTAATGCAAAACATATTGAAATAATATTTATAACAATCGGTTATCTGTTACTGAAATTTGATAACCTTTTGTAATAGTAATACTACACTCGTTCTCACCAATAAAAGGTATGAAATGGTCGTCACTCACTCACATTAAATGCAATGATTAATTTCGAATTGAATTGCACACACAATTTAGTTTCGGATTTAATTATCGGTGAACGTAACGATGTATTCGGAAAGCGCACACAATCTCGAATATGATGGCACTGAAGTGATTGTGATAACCAAATGGAAAGTTCGCGTCGGCTCTCGAATCGGCCAAAGAGGTACACATCTATTCGCTTACCGTCGATGCGATTACAATCTGCAGCCAATCGGCGATGAATTGCGATTCAAGACCAATCTGTTCGGCATTATTGTGGAGAGGCTGTCGAGAAAGGACGGAGACTTAGTGGTTCCCGGAGAAGTGCTCATGAGTTACGCGCACTGCACTCACAACACCATAATGAAAGAGTTGTGCGCCGATTGTGGCGCTAATATTAATTCGTTGGACGTGAATGCGAGGCAAAGGATCGCTCAAATCACTAACGTTTCGATGGTTCATTCGGTGCCTGAGTTGAGAGTCAGCATAGAACAGGCGGAATCGTTGGGCAGAGCGGACGAGCAGCGACTCCTCAAGGATCGCAAACTTGTACTTCTAGTCGATTTGGATCAAACAATCATTCATTCGACAAATCTAGATATTCCCGCAGACATGAAAGATGTGCATCACTTTCAACTGTACGGAGCGAATACTCAGTGGTATCACACAAAGTTCAGACCAAATACCATACAGTTTTTGAAAACAGTGTCAAAGAAGTTCGAGCTTCACATTTGTTCGTTCGGTGTGCGACGATATGCGCACGAAATCGCGTCACTCCTCGACTCGAAAGAGGAATTCTTTCCCAAAGATCGCATACTATCGCGCGACGAGTGTTTCGACGCCACTTCCAAGACTGGAAACATGAAATCACTGTTTCCTTGCGGCGATTCTATGGTCTGTATTATCGACGATCGCGAAGATGTGTGGAATTTTGCCCCAAATTTGGTCACAGTTAAGCCATACATTTACTTTCGCGACACCGGAGATATTAATGCTCCCGAAAAGCAAAGTTTATTACCAAATCCGATCAAACGTATTGAAACGAAAATTGAAAGTAAAGGTGATGTTTCAATTGCTAACACTATATCATCGAACAATTCTGAAACAGACATTAATTTAACACAAAATTGTGAGTTAAAGGAAACAAGTGTCTCAGAAAGTGAAATAAAATGCGAAACTAAAGAATCTGTAAAAGAAGAAAAAATTGAAGATTCATCCATAAAGAAAGATGAGAATAAAGACAATATAGTAGTTGAACTTAATGTTGAACTTAAAGACGAATCTAATGTTGAACAGAATGTTGAACAGAATATTGAACAGAATATTGAACCTAATGTTGAACCTAATGTTGAACAGAATATTGAACAGAATATTGAACAGAATATTGAACAGAATATTGAACCTAATGTTGAACCTAATGTTGAACAGAATATTGAACAGAATGTTGAACAGAATGTTGAACCTAATGTTGAACAGAATGTTGAACCTAATGTTGAACAGAATGTTGAACTTATTGATGAACCTAATGTTGAACCTAAAGTTGAACAGAATATTGAACAGAATGTTGAACTTAATGATGAACCTAATGTTGAACATAATGAACCTAAAAATCCAACAGAAGATATCAATGAACCTAAAGAGCCCACAGAAGATATCAATGAACCTAAAGAGCCCACAGAAGATATCAAATCTGATGACATCGTTGATATCAAAGATGATTCTGAGCATAATATTCCCGAAAAACAAGGCGTCGAGCATATTAAAGATCTTTCTCCAGAAATAAATTTAGAAAACGATACAATAAAGAATGACAGTGAAGATACTGACGCGAAGAATACTAGTGATGATAATGAAGTAAAGGATGATAGCGACGATAATGACGATTACTTACTTTATTTAGAAGAGATACTGATGCGCATTCATGCCGAATATTACAAAGAATATGACGAAAAAATGAAATATAAAACAGACGACGAACAAATCAAAATTCCCGATTTGAAAGAAATAATTCCACGCGTAAGGAAGTGTGTTCTTCGCGGTGTAAATATCGTTTTTAGTGGCATTATTCCCACAAATATGTCGGTCGAGAAAAATAAACTGTACAATATTGGAAAAAACTTTGGCGCTACCGTTACTCCTGACGTAGTATTCGACGGATCTCCCAAAACCACGCATCTTATCGCAGCCAAGTGGGGAACAATGAAAGTCAATAAGTGTGTGAAGGCTCGAAATGTGTGGATTGTTAATCCATTGTGGCTCTCGTGTTGTGCAGAACGCTGGGAAAAAGTGGACGAGAGGTTATATTTATTGGAAAAAGACCAAGATTTTAGTGAGAAAGAAAAATATTTGAAAGCGTTGCCTGAAATGACCATTAAAAATGATTTCGTTAACCAACCGATTGCTAAGAAGAATGCGACCGTTAGTTCGTTGCCCGTATATGATCCAATCACTGGCAAAAGGATTCGCCAACAATCTCAGGATAATGAGGTTTTTTTAGAAAATAAATCACAGGGTATTGAGCAGACTAAGAAAAAAAATGAAAAAGAGGAAAATAAAATGTTGGAACAGAGTCGTCAAATACAACCTCATAATATGGTGGACTTTTCGCCACTTTCACAATTCACGCGAAATGAACTTCAAAGTATGGGCAAAGAAGTGGACGACGCGTGCTCTGAAGGCGATGCCATGAGTACTGGTAATACTGACAGTGACAGTGATGTCGATGTCGAGGATATCGGCGACCAAAAGAAAACGTTAAAAAGAAAGTACGAAACATCCAGCGAAGAAAGTATTAATGACGGCGAATACCCTAAAGGATGGTCCAAAAAGTTTAAAAAATTACGAAAAAATGTCACTTTAGAGAGAAATAACGAAACTAATGATTCGACAGATTCTGAATTCAATAAAATGCATGCAATGAATGAAGAAGATTCAACTGATGTATCTGGTGATTCGATAGGATCTGTTGATGAAGAAATGGCGGCTGCGGTCGAACGAGAATTTTTGAGTTAAAATCTCTTGCGTGATTTTTCTGTCTAATGATATTCGATTTTATTTTGTAATTTAGTTTAATATTTATTTAGATCTGTTCCTTTAAAATCAGTTTTCGATATTAAAATAATGTTACTCTGCGCTACAGTAACATTATAACTGTTTTTTTAATATATTTAGAAATTAAAAGCTAAATTTATTAAAATTAATCGCCCCTTTCTATTAGATATTGAACTAAATTTAGATCTAATATCTAATATCTATTGTATAAACTGATCACTTAACTTATCCACACAATTGTAGCCGTAATCTATATTACATTTTAAATAACATTTTCGATTTCTAAAAAATGTGACCGTATTTTATAACATTTGTTTGTTACCTGATAATCATAAACTTATATATGAATACTTGTAATTTAAACTTAATATTTTGTTTTACAAATTACATCTCATATAAAAATATTAAAGTGTAAACTAATTCGCGAGTTATGTAAAATTTTCATTAAACTGATAATAAGTTTACTTAATTCTCTTTATGTAAAATCTTTTCAGTATAATTTCAAAATAAACCAATAAATTTATTAATTATTTTATAATGATTTCTACATACATACTAACGCATCAATAATTGATTTACTTCTCAAACGCTCATCAACTATAGTTAATAAAACGTTACATTAAATAAATACTGTATTGAGATAACTGATTGAATTTAATATAATTTTAAATACAATGTTTTACAAAATATACAAAATACAGAGTATTTGAGGGACAATAATATTAATGATTGAATCAAATAAATCAAAAATAGTGAAAATGTGATGTCAATTTAAGAGCTATACTGGCAGTTTAACTGCCGTTCGACATTTTGAAATATTTTATTTGTGGATTATTCAATGCATTACTGGAATCGTTTAATCCACTATGCATTGCTTGAACCGGTGATAAGCTATGACCATCGCCTTTAAGCACTCCAACATTTTTCCAACTTTCCAGATAATTGGCTATAAGTAAAATTTATTAAACCATAACAATTAGATTATACTCGATTATTAATATTCTAAACTGTTTATCTAAAATTCCATATTTAGAATTGCTTTTCGACTTTTATAGTATTGCAGTAATTTCACATAAAAATAATAAATTTTTTAACTCCCAGTAATATCTACACAAACAAATTAATGTTACATTAATTTGTTTGTCATAAAAATGCGTAGATTACATACATTTCCATAATCGAACCGTTCCGTCATCACCAGAAGACGCTAAAATAGTTCCGGTAATATTCCACGAGACCCTCCAAACCTGAGCGCTGTGATCGTCAAAACTTGCTTTAATTAGGATTTCGAACCTATTCCTATCAAATTGTATGGTCGCCTGTTGAATACCGGATCCGATTTGAGTTACTTCTTGCTGCAAAGGCGCGATCGAAATGATTTTGACGTCTTTGGTTGTGGCCACTCCGAGCAAGTCGTAAGATCGGCCAACATTTGGCGCAAAAGCGATGTCATGCACGGCATCGTTGATCGCACACATATTCTCCAATTTAACCCAATTTCGCGCATTTTCGTTGTGCTCGAAAACCAATACTTTACTGGTGGCATAATTACTATCATCACATCCAACCGCAAGCATTGGAGCGCGAGATCGAATAAACGATGGATTCCATGAGATAGAACTGCAAGCTTTGTTGCACACGATCTCGTACTGAACAGTCCATTGCGAGACATTCATTACGTCCGGCGCTTCGTATATCCTAACGATTCCATCCGAAGAACACGTCGCTAATATGAGTCCCGCGAGTTTGGGCGCGAACTTTACGTCAGTCACTGATGTTCTGCTGTCGACAAAACTGTGTCGCTTAACCCAAACCGATTGGTTTCGTTCGCCGTTATTATTGTCGGTGACTATTATAATAAATCTCTTTAAAATCATAATATAATGATTGCGATCACTGATCACTCACTCATTTCTTCCCAAACAATAGCTGTCCTGTCGAAGGAACACGTGGCCAATAGCTGTCCAAACTCCGGGTGAGCCCACGTCACCTTCCAAACGGATCCGCTGTGTGTCTTCCAACTGGCAGTGCACTCCCATTCACCCTTCTTTGACAGATCCCACACCTAAACCGATATCATAAAATAATTAATATGAATCATCCATTTATTAAAACCTTTGCTTACTTTGACGCTTTGATCCGATGAACACGTGGCTAAACGTCTTCCATAATAGTCATACGCGATGTCATGAATCAGATCCTTATGGTCTGCGTGTATACTTCTGGCTAACATTTCCCGAAACCTAACAGTCAATTATTTTATAATATCTTATTCTTTGAACACAAACACAACATAAAGCGCTATAAAACATATATTAATGTAAGTGATAGGTTCTATACTGGCGGCGAAACCAAAACAATCATTTCATACAATACGACGTAATGATTACGTACTCCTTTACACTATCGTTTAACGAGCGTTCTTTGCCATTCTTTAGGAGCCCTATCACAACGATGATGCCTATATAATAAATTCAAAAAAACACATTGCGATGTTTTTAAAATTAGACTTTAAAAAGTAGGAATTTGTTAAAAATTATTTTAGCGGTTTATTAAACTGACAGAAAATTTTTTTGCGAGTTTATCCCTATAGATATACTATATTAAGTTATTTTTCTGTTTTTAAAAAATCAATATTTTATGAATTAAAGGATAAATATAATTTTAAACTATTTTAAAGTTTTTTTGAATTTGTAGTTAAAATTTGGTTAATTTTTTACCAAAATTAATAAAAAATTATCGATTAACTTTACGACCTTAAACTTTCGCAGTTAATTGTTAAACCATTCATCATGTAAATATCATCCAAATTGAACAGTGGTCTGAGAACACTATTTACAATCCAACGCTTCACTTTTCTCTTGATTAAATTTTTGATAAGATAGTAAATTTCATTTTATTTTAACGCATAAATACAAAAAAATAATCGATACTTAAAACCAAATTTTACGAATTCAATTAACCTGTGATTTGTTTTCCTCATTTTAACACAAAAACCTTAATGATTTTTTTATCTAAAGATAAATATAAACTTAAATATTGAAAGAACGTAATCGAAAATAATTTTATTCAAAGAACTATAAAAATTTAATCTATTAAATTTCATTTTTATTGCTTAGTTGTTAAAAATAATTTATTATACAGTATTTTAGATAAAGTGTTAACACATTGTTTTTCAAGTGAAACAAAAATTGATAACACAATTCTAATAAAACGACTAAAAAACTATTATAGTTGAAATTATTTTTTTCATGTTAAGATAAAATAATTTTTGATTAAACGTCAGAGGAATTTAACGGTTTGAATATAATTGAATTGAATATATTTTCAATTTGTTTCAGTTTTTCAAATCTAATCGGTTATGAAGTGTTAGGAAAGAAAAGTTAAAAAATTTTCATTCACAAGTAACATCCAGCACATATCATATTATACAGAATATCTCAGAAAACGTGAAAAATTAATTAGTTTAGAATTCTTTATTAAACTTGAAAAGTATTGTTTAGAGCTTTGCTTAGAGTTAAACTTAACTTATAAGCTTAGTATCGTATAATATAATTTTCAAAATCTCTCTTTACTTTCCAAAAAGAATTTAACATACTGTATGATAGGTGTGAACAACTTGTAAAAACCAATTAATTTTGATGCGCCCAAAAATTTTATTGTAAAAAATGCGCAAATATTCAATTGATTGATAAACTTTTTATTTCAATTTCGATTAAACAAATCAATTTTTACAAAACACAAACAATCATAAATTAATAAAATAAAAGATATGTTTTCATCATTGTTTAATTAAAATTATTTTGCTAATAATTTTAAATTAATTAGACCTGTCCTGTACTGTCTGTAGTGCACAATAGTTAGTAAATTTACTCAAAACATATAATCAACATAATTAATAATAATAATAGTAATATATAAAATAATGTATATATTAGTTTTAAAAACACATAATGTATAGATTTCTGTATAATATATCTTCTTATATAACGTATGTTTTGTCTACAGTATTCAAGCAAATTTAATCAGTCATTGATAACATACGGACGAGAAAGAAAAAAAAACTGAAAACATTTAAAAATCGCAAAATAATTTTTCAAATTGATTCTGCAAATTGAATGGCACTACAAGAGTATAGCAAATTGTAATGATTATATATCATCGGTGTTTTCTAAATTTATATTTAATAATACATTATTTCATGTCTGTTATGATGATATTAATTGCCCCATAAAATAACGTAATAATAAGACGTAATGATGAGATGCGATGTGAAATGGAAAATGATTATTAACGCCAAAACTTTCGAACCACCAGATAATTAATTAATTAATTGAAACTCAAAGCACTATCCTCTCAATTATTTTTTACTTCAAAGATATCGGTAAATAAAGATTTTTGTACAAACGAATTCGAATCTAAATTGAATGTTAAGCGGCATCGCTGTCGTCGTCGTCGGCGTCGATGTGACCGTATTTCATCATATCGTCATTCGACGGTACTTTGTGGTCGTGATTATTATTATTATTCATGTGATTATCTATAGAGTTGCCGTTATTAAGAAAAGTGAAGTCGACGTCATTAAGTTGTCCGCCGTGTGCTGTTCCCGCGTGCGCCAGAAATAGGTCTTTTAAAAAGTTGAGCTCTTTTGTTAATATCTTGATTTTGGTTTCGAGCATTTCGTTCTCTTGTTTCAATTGGTTCACGCGGTCTAATGTCTGCTGAGTTCGCATTTTGCTCTTATTTCGAGACTTTTTCACCGCTAAATTATTGCGTTCTCTTCGTTTCTTGTATTCGTCGCTATTCTTGTCGAGCACCACACGATTCACTCGAGCGAACTGTTTACTATCTGATCCCTGATTAGATTCTGAACCGGAATACGATGACGAAGACAGTTCTTCCGCTTTTAGAATGTCGTCCTCATTATTTTTTAACTTCTTTGGCAGCTTATTAATTGGAGCCATTGATTATAATGGTATAATTATGTGTGATATTAATAGTGGAGCGAAAATGAGGCGAAAAATGGTTTATATAACTGGATTGTGATGTTGAACACAACTCGTTTCCGTGTTATGCAATCAAATGACGCAATAATGTGTGTGATATGCGAATCGTATCAAAATGAGTGTTACGAGTGTTGATGTGTTGCTGTGTTCAACGATACCACACAAACACTATTATTATTATCTAAATCAGTAAATATTACGCACAACTAATTAATATATTTATCGAATAAAATGAATAGTTTTGTTGAAAATTAATATTGAATACACACTAATAAAAATAATGTAAACTATATGTTAATTACGATAAACAAAGTTATATAAGTTGGTATTACTGAGTGTTTGGCAAAAAGGGTGGAGTTATTGAGCGAACCATTGAACAGAGTTTACAACGTTTATTAAACTTTCATTTCTAATAAATATTTGTTAGCAAATAGTTTTAGTTTTAAATTATGATTACACTACGCGTAGTTAATTAAAATTGAAATAAATAAAATACGAAAAGTAAAACTTACTTTTAAAGTACGTATCGTTTGGTAAATGCTATTTATGTTACGTTAAAGTGTTTATTCGCTTAGATATAGCACTAACTGTGCAGCAATACTGCATTCATTTATTCATGTCTTTTGTTGCGGCAATACTGCTATGATTTCGTCACTTTATTTGCTTGTAACGCGTTTGCGCACAATCACTACACAGCACACCACACATACAACGCAGTTATGATTGCAATTTGCCATACGTTTTGTTTTTCACTCTTCTCTTACTTTTCTAGACTGCAACTAACTTTTATTGATGTATTGATTGTTTCAGTTTGTTCAGTAGTATTATATAGAGGGAAATCTAAAATATTTTTTTAATCCAACTCTAAATCAAACTATCAAATAAAAAATATATAAACTATTAAAAAATTTTATACCAACTAGTAATTTAAAATAAGTACATCCGATTTTTTTACAAACACATTTCAGACACTTTAATGTTTCAGTTTATTTTTATTGATAAAACCATTGCCAACGAGCAAACGAAAATAAATCTTTCTGTTCAATTCTATTTTATTTAAGAAATGTTATATTCCAAAAAATTATTTCTCAACAAAATATTTAACATTTTTCCACTTCAATATATTCCCCAAAAATACTTTATTCATATTTATCTAAATCAGAGGTTCCTAAACTGATTGGTAAGAATTAACATTTAATGTTTGAGTCGTGAAAAATTAAGAAATTTTCGAGCTATTGTTAATTTAAAAAATAGCTTTTAAGTAAATATTATGATTTTTTTAAAACTTTTTTTGGTTACCTTTACATAAAAGAAATAATTTATGCATAAAGTTTTAAGTTAGAATATGGCAATTAATTTCGCTATATTTTCGATATTTGTAAATAAATTCAAATAATAAAATATAATTGTTTGTAATAACAAATAGTTTTCAAGTATAGAACAATAAAGAACTATAAAGTTCAATCTCTAATTTATGTGTTGTCTAATTGACTAATTGTTTATCAAAATTTGTTTACTTCAATACAATTCTTTATCACAATAAACTCAATTGTTTTTAATTCATTATAGTATGTTTTTAATAAAATAATATTAATAAAAACTATTTCACTTATTATATAAAATAATGATCTCTGTATCTCTCTCTCTCTGTCACGTTCTCCTACAATACTAAATTGAGTTGAGTTTCAATAATAAATTTTTATACATATTCAAGAATGGAATCTACTATAAATATTTTTAAACAATTAATGTATTGTTGAGCACATTTTAAATTTTTTAAACTTATTTTGAAACAAAAAACGGGTATTATTATTAACATTGTTTAAAAGTGAGCGAAGCGAAACGGATAATACTAGTGTTGAATTAAAATAAGAAAAATAATAATCTTGAAAATAAATAACCATTGATTTAGATTTTAAGTTTAATTAGGATCAAACTTTTAGTTTTTAATAACTTATTTTGGTTAAGTGTCTGATTGTAATTCCAAGAGAATGATGAGTAGGGACTCAATTTTTATGCGATTAAAAATGAAGTATATGCTACTTAAATATGCAACTAAATGACACAAAATATGCGATTAAATATGGATTATTAAAGATATAAATAAGTAATAACAAAAACTTTAATATGTAAACAAGCAATTCTTATTTCAATTCAGTTATGATGTTTTTTAATAATAAAAGTTTAAAAGGTGTTAATTAGTAGAATAATACTTTATTTTTTGGTTTATCAAATTTTATTAATACTTATTACCAGAGATGGGATAATTAGGGCCAAAATTTTCAAATTTGTATTTTGTAAATTCGGCGCATAATTTAATTCATTTCGTTCCAAAAATGTTAATATTAGCTTATTTAATTTTCAATGGACTGAATACTCAAATGCAAGTCAAATTTAAACGACAAATTTTCAAATAGGTTTAAATCATTGAACAAATTATATATTAACTTCTAATAATTTTTAAAACTTGAAAAATGGCTTATTTATATCGAAACACTTAACAAAAAGTTTTTTTTGCAATTATTAATTAACAGCTATAATAATTTTTAAATATAAAATTTATTTTATTAATCACATATATATTTAGTAAAACTTTATAAGCATAAAACAAAATATGTGTAATAGCTAGGGATAGGATAATTTGGTAATTACCAAATTTTATTGCTTCTTCCGATTGTTTTAAAACTTTATGGGATGATATAACAACACTAAACAAGTCTTTTAGCAAAGTTTTATTTTACAAAATTTAGCACTTTTTTGTAAAAAAAATTGTCGTTAAAATCCAATGAGTTTTTAAGACGCGAAATTTTTTGCTAAAATGTGGAAAATTTTCGCTAAAATCCGATTAGTTTTGACCCCATATTAAGAAATTATTTAAAAAGTTGTGCGCAAAAATTTGTAGTCAATATAATGAAGTAAAAACTTGAATAACAACTTTACCGAATATTTACCAAATTAGTATATTTTTTGTTACCATTTTACAACCAAATTTAATACTTTTTGTTACCAAAAAATCCTATCTATAGTAATAGCTAGAGATCCAAAATAATAGCAATTATTGTATATCAAAATAGCGCTATAAATAGCAGTAAAAATTAGCCAAAATAGCATTAAAAATAGCATTAATTATTTAAAATAATTAACTGAAAAGTTAATATTTTGATTAAAATTTTTTTTTATTGAATATTTATAAATTTATTGCAACAAAAATCTGTTGCAAACTTTCTAAATAAAATCAAAAGTTTTACGGGAATTATGCTTTTGTTTTTCAAAATTTTGCGAGCCATAGGAAAACTCTTCGGAATTTAACGATAATTTTTTTATTTTCCTTAAATAGCATATAAAATTGCAAAAATAGCATAATAGCATTTATTGTTAAAAATAGCAAAAAATAGCAAAAAATAGCAAAAAATAGCATTTATAAACATGCATACAACCGCTCCCAATCATTCAATTCGTGCATAAATTTTGAATTTATTTGCGTATAATTTATGAAATAAAAAAGTAGCAAATGCTATATTTTGGATCTCTAGTAATAGCACTGAAATATGCACATTAAGGGTAAAATATGCATTTTATGAGATAATAAATGTTTTAAACAAAGTATATTTTATGCCATATAAACAAATAAATAAGTAAAAACTATAAAATTACAATTAATTTTTAATATTCATTTGAATAAAAATCGAGTCACTAATGATGAGTCTGACGATAAAGACTGCAAGGATTAAAAAAATATTTAAAATGACAAAACAAATACGTATTATGCAAATGATTTCACACTAAAAGTATTGATTTCTACAGTTTTACTATTGGGTAAGGAATGTAAAACTTCTGAAAAACTTCTCTAATAAATGTTTCGATTATATATAAAATTAGTGTATCGACTAACTTGTAGACAAACATTAGAAAATTTATAGAACAAAAGATTGATAAAATGCCATAATTTTACAAACCAACTATAAATTATTTTATGTAAAAACTTTTTCAGACAGTTTTTATCAATAAATGTTTAATGTTTAAAGCTTTCGGAGAACATTATCTACTTCATCAGGAAAATAACACTGATTTTGCTTTCGATTGGCAACATATAATTAAGCATTTAGGCTCTGATATATGATTCTTAAAAATTTATTAAAATAGACTATAAACAAAAATTTAAATTTTCAATATCTATTATTTCAATAACAAATTATTTAATATCATATTTATACAAAAAAATTATATAGATATTATAAATAAAGTCCAAAAATTTCAGTTTTTATTTAATTGTCTATTTTAATAAATTTTTAAGAATCATATATCAGAGCCTAAATGCTTAATTATATGTTGCCAATCGAAAGTAAAATCAGTGTTATTTTCCTGATGAAGGAGATAGTGTTCTCCGAAAGCTTTAAACATATTAAACATTTATTGATAAAAACTGTCTGAAAAAGTTTTGATATAAAATAATTAAAAATTGACAGTTAAGAAATGGATGTATTTAACAAATATAAATTATTTATAAAGTTCTAACTCTAAATCATTTTAAATATAACTCAACATTGTTGACGTGAATTACTAAAATGTTAGCTTAAACATAACTGAGAATACTTTTATTTGTTAGCAAAGTTGAGAAATAAGTTAGTTAGTTATAAAAATCGTTTTATTTAATAAACTTCTATTAATTGATTATTTATGATTGACAGCACAATGAACTGAGAGTAATGAAGCACTTTGTTATAGAATATCCGCAAAAATGAATTGTATGTTAAAATAGATTAAATTTAACAAAACTAATATTCATTTCTTATAACAAATTATCAATGAATAAACAAATTTTTTTTCGAATAAGACTTGTTTCATTCGAAAAAACGAAGATAACGTTGACAAATGTCAGATTATTTTATAGATGGAGAGTATTAAGCAATACTCGGATCGGATGTTAGTAAACTATACCCCTCAATGTGTGTGTAAAATTTAAAGGCGCGCATGAAAATCGTTTGTTGTTATGATTACATTCCATTTGGCAGAATTCTTTTTGACAGAATTCCGTTTCGAGAAATTCCTTTTGGCAGAATTACGTTTGACAGATCCACAAGTATGACACTCAAAAATTGGTAATATTTGTGTTTTTAGGTCACAGAAAAAATTAAAGAATGGAGTGATAAGTTTCTTAAAATTTATTTATTAGAAACATATGATCATTATTTTCTTTTGCATTTAAAGTTTAAATTACGAACACTTCCTTTTTTAAGAAAAGCATACTCTATATTATAAAATAATGAAAAACAAAGTGAAATGTTTAATGCGTTTTAAATGTTTATTACAAACTAATCAGAGATAAAAAAAATTAATAATTGGTGATACAAAGTTTTTTAAAATTTATAAATTAATCATAACAAAAATCATTTTCTAAATTAATAATTAAATTGCATAAGAAATGGCATCAAGAAATTTATTAACTGTACTTTCTTGATTTAAATATGAATTTGTTGATATAATTATTTGATCATAATTTTTTATGAACTTATTCCTGGTTTTTGTTGGGGATTTACCTGCATTAAGACCTAAAGAATTAATTCAAATTTAAATTGGTGGTCTTTTAAAATTCTAATAAATTCAAATATGTTTTTGTGTGCCGATCCGCATTTTTTATTTAAGTTATGCCATCCCTCTCTGGACAAGGGATACCAGGTCTGGAGGCAAGCCCCTAGAGCCAGGTCTGGGGGCGGAACAATGCGAGTGTCTTGTGGTCGTCTCTTACCTCCTCGGGAACAACCGGGCATAGACCGAACAAGCCATGAGGAAACAATGATAGTGTCGTGAACTATCTTGTGGGTGGTGAGGAAGCGCAATTCCTACATGGCACGAAGGATAGGCCTCAAATCAACCGACATTGGCGCAGGACTATAGACATCAGCATTTAGAATATTAGATCCTTACGAGGAAATGAACCTGAACTAATTAGCGAGATTTTTTAAAATATCGACTAGATTTTGTCCGAAATTTCGAGTCTAGATTCACTGCTGATTCGGGTGTTTGTATACTAACAAACCCCCCGAATTGCGGAACAGGTGATTGAATTGCTGCCAAAAAGTTAAATATAAGCAGCATTTAGACTCAGAGTTGGGAACAATATTGACGATAAATTGTGGAAATGTGTGATTGGAAGAAACGGGGACGCAAATCAGTCAAGACACGAAAGTCTTTTAACCAACGAAAAGGTGGAAAGATTACTTTTGCGAATTGCTAAACCCAATTTCAAGGAGTAATTTGAGAACTGTCTGAAACCACGAAAGAATCATCATTAACCATAGCAGCAGTACTAAAGCTCTTAGTACTTTAAAACTAGGAAAGGCTTCAGGTATTGATGAAATTCGACCCGAATTGCTAAAGGTTTTAATAATCGGAGAAATTAAGTGGTAGAGTAGTCTTTAACCTTGCTTGGAAAACAGGAATATTACCAAACTGGATTAGAAATCAATCTGATTACAAAAATTGTGATCAGAGAGAGTGATGTAATTACAGTGGAATTACTCTTATCAGCCTTCCATGAAAAGTTTATGCAAATGTACTAATAGCAAGTTATTTGAAGTATGTGATACAAAAATCCAGGAGGAGAGGTGTGGATTTCGAAGTGGTCGAGGAAAAACTGACCAACTGTTCATTCTGAACAAATTATCGAAAAAATATGGGAGTAAGCAAAACAAATCTATATTGCATTTGTAGACTTAGAGAAAGCATACGACCGTGTTGAACGAAGTTTAATGTGGAGATCGAATGAGGAGTATGGTCTAAGCGGTCAGCTTATCAGAGCATTCTCTTCCTAATTCCTCGATAGTAAAAGTTGTGTCAGGATACTTGGGCGTAAGTCAAAAACCTCTGATTGCTGGTCTCAGACAAGGATGTGTTTTGTCACCACTTATTTTCATCATCTATATGGACAGGATTTCAAGATGCAGCTTTTGTCAAGAGAGAATCGAACTTGGAGATGTCAAGATAAGTCATCTACTTTTTGCAGTTGTCTTGGCAATTTTTGCACCTCAGAATTATCTCCAGTACGCACTAGAAAGATTTACAACTGAATGTGACTTAGCTGCTATGAAAATCAACACTGCAAAGACCGAAACGATGGTGATATCTCGTAATCCTGTGGAATGTATTCCTCTAATAAGTGGAACTCGTCTACATTAGGTGGAAAAGTTTAAGTATTTCGGTGTAATGATGGACGAATTGGTGCAGCTGCCGCAATTATGCGACAACTAAACAGAAGAGTCATTGCTAAACGAGAGCTTAGTATAAAAGCAAAGCTATCCGTTTTCAAATCAATCTGTCCCGACCCTTACCTATAGTCACTAACTTTTTACAATGTCCGAAAGAATGAGATCGATGTTACAAGCGATCGAAATTAGATTCCTTCGAAGAGTTGCAGATCTAAACTCAAGAGATAGAAAAAGGAGTTCTACAATGCGAGAAGGCTTCAAAGTCGAGTCACTACTTCGTGTAGAGAAACCATAACTACGTTGGCTTGTTTACCTCCTGAGAATGCCGCCTAGTAGATTTGTCCACAAGGTTTTTAATGCCAAACTAGTCGGCACAAGACCTGGAGGAACACCTAGGACAATATGGGGAGATCAGCCCCTTAAAACTTGTCTGAGGGTATCCCTAAGGAATTGGAACGACATTATTGCTGCGTTTAAAGATCGGAGAAATTGGAGAACTATCCATTCATGGGTTATCCGAGCCACCCTCAAGGACAAGCGCCCACGAATAGATAGAAAGACAGATAGACAGATAGATGCCAACCCTCTAAATGTTTAATAGTTCTTAGTCCGTAATATAAGTGATGGTTCCACATATCTTAAGGGAAATTATCATTTTCAAGCCAAGTTTTAATGAAATAACCAACAAAATTTGTAATTGAATTTCCTTCAATTAATTAATGGGCTGTAGCCATAATTTCGACCCTAGCATTATCAATATCAGTTAATGGTACAAATTCTGTGGACGCCATACGTCTTACCAATTTATTAAAATCATTTTTTCATATTTAATGTTTAATCCTATTTTTATGTGAAAATTTTAAAAAAATAATTTTTCGATTTTTCTAAAATTTTTGTCATTCAATATCACTTTGAAAATTTTTTATGTGTTTATCACAAATATATCATCACACAGAATAAAAGATTATTCCCGAATCGTAACATATTCTGGTGGTAAAATTAATTCTTTTACTGTTGTTGGCTCAAAAGGAATAATTATGTGTCGATACAGACTTAAACTGAGGAACATTATTTCCAACTTGAATATCAGAATAATTATCTGTTATTCTGTTTCGTTCAGCTTGCTGTACCTTTAAATTATTAATTAAATTCCCTTAAAATATATTTATGACGTTTTATTAATTATAAAATTAGTTTTGATTTTATTATGAAACAAATAAAATATTGCCAAACAAATATTTACTAAGTATTTGACGTTTTCTATACTATATTGTCAAAGCATTAAATTTAATTTGATTGTATGCTTAATATATTTATGCTTAATATAAAAATTATGATAAATTTTAATAAAAATTCAAACAAGTTTTACGTAATTATAAATTTGATTTATTGGTCTCGTAGGTTCAGTTTCACTTTTCCTTTTTAGTTATTTTTAATAAATTTAGTTTCAATTTTAGCTTTCAAAACTAATTAATAGCCTTAGTGATGCTTATAGCAATTTCGACTATTTGCTCCTCTTCTCAAATATTTGAGATTTTATTACCGACAAACTAAGATTATTGTTATAAAAATTAAATATTGTTGAAAAAATAAATGAGAAAAAATATTTTTTTTCCGACAAAGAAGTAGTTTATTTTTAGTAATTTTAAACGAGATTCCTTCCTTATTCCACAAAACAGTTATAGAGGCATCACTTTAAGTTTGCATTTTAAACTGAGGTCAATCTTGTTCTGTTTCATTAAGGCGTTTGTAAAGGAGGTATTAATATTTTAGGTCAGTATAATTGACAATATACTTTAGGGATTAGTGGTCAAAACCCTTGAAA
>JAQIVF010000578.1:0-20475 GCA_034698365.1 Steganacarus magnus
TAATAATAGGTGAAAGCGGAAATTTTTGGATATTAATGAAAAAATTAAAATTAAAAATTTTAAAACCATTTTTTCTTGATGTATAGATGATAAGCTTCAAAATTAAATATTATACATAATTAAAAGTTTTAATTTTATATAAAAAAACTTGATCAAAAATGATCGATTGGATTTTTTGTAACCCCTGTATATCTTTTTTTAAAGAAAAAGAAAAAGACGGAATTTTTGTCTTTCTTTTTCTTAAAGACAAGAAAAAGAAAAGACAAATCAAAATAAACGGAAAAAGAAAAAGAGAAAAGAAAATCAAAATTTTTTATGAAAGAAAAGAAAAAGAAAAGACATTTCAAAATTATTATAAAAGAAAAAGAAAAAGAAAAGAATTAAAAATTATAACAAAAGAAAAGAAAAAGACATATTTTTAAGCGAAAATAACATTAAAAAGAAAAAGAAAAAGACAAATTAAAAGAAAAGAAAAAGAAAAGACAACAAAATTGAATTCAAGGACAAAAGAAAAAGAAAAAGAAAATAAAAAAAATTATTGAAGAAAAAGAAGAAGAAAAGACAAATCAAAATTGTCTAAAAAAGAAAAAGAAAAAGAAAAGACAAATGAAAAATTATACCAAAAGAAAAAAAAAGAAAAGAATTATGAAAAAATTGTAAATATACAACACTAATATTACCTCAACAGCTCCTTAAATCCATTGGTATGTGTTTGTATATTTTGAAAAATGACTCGTTTTATAATGACATAAGAACTACTGTTAATGCTGTACTACTTCTATGATAGATATACTCAATACTATCGAAACGTTTTCGTGCCGTGTTTAGTTTATTCGTCATCGGATGCTGCGGTGGTATGAATCAAAATCAGATTCATAGTACAAATGGCAGCAACAATCGACACAAAGTTAGTGGTGGCAGCAATAGTAACAACGCGGTCATCATTGCGGCGGCTAATTATGCGAAATTGTCGAACTAATAGACACAATCATCTAATCGAATACCAATAGTTTAAATTTCACAAAATAAATAAATGTTTTATTTTCATAAACAGAAACACAGATTTGTCCTAATATCCATATGTTTATATCATGCATTTTTTAGTAAAGATATATTTTTAACAAAAACGTTTTGTAATTAGAAAGTTATTTTATTATCATAATATTAAAGCATTGATAACTTATATGCTATAGAAAAACTCAATAAAAGATTTCTCTAAATCATTACGCGAACAATTAATGAGTACAAACAATGAGTGACTTCATTAGAAAAGAAAAATTTAAGCTAAAAAGCATTACAGAGTCACTACTTTTATTCTTCTTTATCAAATTAGTAATTCTTTAATTTATTACTTCTCTGTGTTAGTCTGTAGTGATTAAGAAAGAATTCTTACTAAGAAGTACAATGTCTAGTAAGATAAAGATAAACTTTTCTGAATTTGTTTTTGTTGGGTAAATGGTTTCGGTAATTGTGGACATTACTAGTGATCGCGAACGTTATATTTATGTTTGATGTACTTCTTTTCAAATATATATCTTGTTTTATATGACAATCATCATAATTTACTGCAAATATCAAACAATTATATTAAAGCTGCAATTCTGTAGTAGCAAAGCAGTCAACTTTTACATTACTGTTAACTAGTGTTGTTTAACGTGTAACATTTTTATTTAACTCGATTTTAGATTTCGCTTTTATCTGATAATTTAATTTTGCTTGTAATTCGCTTGGCTTTTAAATTTTTTTTTCAATTTCGCTTGTATTAGATTAAAATTTTAATTTCACTTCTATTTCGCTTTTCCATGTTATTCATATTTTAATTTAACTTTCGCTTTAACTTTCACTACTAATGTCCATTTACTATTACTTCCAGAATTCTATGCCATTAAACAAATTATCTCTATCAAACAAATACGACAATTTTCTTTGTTTCTTTCTTTCTTTCTAACTTCTCTTCCTTACAATTTCTGTTTGCCTTTCGCCAGCAAAAGTATTAATAGTATCGATAATGAGAAGATGAGTATCTTTTAGTGACAGAAACTCATTATACTCTACACTGTAATTAAACGCAGAACATATAATAGCGCATACAATAAACAACTTTTTTGAAACTATGTATAGTTATTTTTTAGAAACAGAAAAAACCAATAAATGTAATTTAATATAATTAATTCTATTTTAACTTCAGAAAATGAAATGTTGATTGTGCGCGCATGCAAAAAATTTATTCACATAATTTATTTTGGTTTCATTTTTTTAAAATTTGAATTAGACATTTAAATCGAAAAAAAATTCAGATCCGAACCCGACTGTAGTCCGGGAGTTGCAAAGCCGACCCGACACGACCCGAGCTCGACGATTTGAAAACCGATCCGATAAGAAATATTTTTTATTAGTAAAAGATTTTTAAAAATTAATAATATTTTAGTCGTAAATTTAATTTCAATAAAATACAATATAGTAATAGAGGAACGCTGTGTGTGGGGAATACTCGAGGCTCGAACTATTGGACGGACTGATCACAAAAGCGTTCTGAAGAGCGATAGCTCGAGATTGGAATTCAAGTGTAATTTAACAACAAATTTGTTTAACTATTTTATTGGTTAATTGGTTACACTCAATCTGTATTTATTTCGCTTCGCGACACAATATATTTTTAAATTAAATAAAAGAAAACGATTTCTTATAAATGTACAAATCTTTTATTTTTAATCTTTACTCAATGAGAGCTACAATTCAAGTGCTTTCAAAACAGGTAAGTATAACTTAGAGAATACAAAATCAAAAATTAATAATAGTTTGAAAAAATTAACATTTAGTATTTTTTTGAAGTAAAGTTTAAATAACAATATTAGTAATTATTTTGAAAAAATAAGTAAATTAGTGCGTGATATTACTGCGTGCCTCATAATTATATTGGAATTCGAAACATAATTGGTTTAAGTAGTGTATAAAGTAGTAATTCGATAGTTTATGAAAATTTTTATATAATTTAAGGGCATTTTTGTTAAAAACCATTTGGTTTAAATATTATTAAATCGGGTTTCTCTAATTATTTATAAACCACGACCAGACCCGTGATGACGTGTTTACATTTATAAACTCATTTTCGTTCGCTTGAATTATTGTTGTTGACATTCGTTTTTTCATAATTGTATATTGAAGAAACATGAAATTTTTTGCTGAAAATTCATGTAATCGTTACAGGCATAAAATGTTGATTTATGTATATATATGGACTTTTATTTGATATTTCACTTGATTTTTTATATCAAAGCGAACAGAAAAGAGCATAAATTCTAAAGATTAATTATGAGTGAAAATATTTAATAAAATTTTCTAATGGGATATTATATTAACATTTGATCTTTTAACTTTTTAATTCACTCACACGAATTGCATCTATTTATTAATAAAAAGTAGTGAAAAAATTTGTTTATTAAATAAAGAAAACTGTAGGGCAGAGGCATATATCCAATAACGAAAAAGATCTAAAGAAATTTCGATCATTTATTTTTAGGTTTAATATAATATTAGGTTTTGTATTATAGGGAGATTATTAGGGATATTATTAGTGTTGTGTCGTAAGCAAATTTTCTATTTTGATTTAATTTTGATTTTGATTTTCAGAAATTTTTTATTTTAAATAAATTTTGATTTTGATTTTCTGTAAAATTTTTATTCCAAATAAATTTTAATTTTGATTTTCTGTAAAATTTTTATTTTGATTTGATTTTGATTTGATTTAATCAAAATCAAAATTTTAAAAAATTCAAAATCAAAATTAAAATACCAAAATCAAAAACAACACTAGATATTATTCATTATGCGGAGTAAAATTTTGCAGAATATTTAATCACTAGTAAACGTTATGCAATCCCATTGGTAAATCTGCAGTTTTATTCTGAATAATTAGGTTTTCAAGTATTTTTAGTTGGTTTAATTTAGAACAAAATGATAAGATATTTTTCTTTGACACATATACTGATTACTCAAAAATAAAAATTTTCTTTTTTTACTGTACTTTAGAACGAAAAATTATTTGGAAAAATGTTTCTATTCTTCATTAATTACAATCATGGAAAATTCATTTTTTTAAATAAATACATTTAAGATTATTATAATTAGAAAAAAGTTTGTATTATAAAAATCATTATTTAAGTTTTCCTTCGTATATGTTAGCTCATAATACACAGTTTTATGTGAGGGTCATCTTTGGGTACAACAACATTAGAAACTGATTCTCGACAGGAATTAATTTTTTTCTGTAATTTATTACAGAATTATTGTAAATTACTAATATAATACACAAACCTTTAAATCATTAATCTAAAGAATTGCAAACTACAAACACTCTGAGAATACAGTAGAAAAGAAATCTTAAAGCAATATTAAAGCAATACTGTGCTACTCAGTCACAAGATTTTTCATGTTTATCAACTTTAATTTATTGTTTCTGTGTTAGATTGTAGTGATTAAGAAAAGTCTTAGTATTTGTAAGAAGAGCAATGTCTAGTGAGATTTGCTTTTCTGAGTTTGTTTTTGTTGGTGAAATGCTTTCGTAAATCGTGGACATTAAAAGTAATCGCAAACGTAATGTTTAAGTTAAGATGTACGTGAAAATATATCTCTTCTATTTATATTATAATTTATTATACTATTGATTATTTCGTCTCTCACTCTCTCACTCTCTCTCTCTTTCTCTCACTCTCTCTATTTCTAGAAACGGATATATGGATATGGGAATGTCTGTCCGTATGTCAAACTCTCTTTAATAATAATGATTTTTTCTATTTGATAACGGGAATTTTCTTTCTGATAATCATTAATCGAAATCTGAATAAAATAGAAATTATTTTAAATTGAAAATAGAAGTTGGAATTTAATTTAAATAAGAAAATGAATTCATAATCAAAATAGGAATAGAAATTAAATAGAATGTGAATCGAAATAGAAAACAAATTTTAAATTAAGGAAAATTTTTCTATCACGGAAAAAATTAATTTTCATTATTAATTAAAATCTTGTAAATTGATATGATATTTAAAATTAAAACACATTAAAAGAATCGAAATCGGAATGCAAATTAAATAGAAAGAATTTTTAGAATTGAAATAGAAATCGAAATTAAAATAATTTTAAAAAATCGGAATATGAATTGAATAGAAATTAAAATAAAAGTATATATCGGAATAGGAATAGAATTGAAATGTATATCATAGAATGGGTACATCATAAAAAATTAGTAGAGACTCAAAATCATTGCATTTGCAATTTTTTATTTCACATGATAATAGCTTTTATTTACTATATAAGATTGAATCACATAAAATTGTGGTATTTTAACCATATGTATAAATGCTAAAAATGCTATTTATTTGCTATTTTCCGTTAAATAAAAAAAACTGTCGTTAAATTCCAATGACTTTTCCGACTCACACCAAATTTAAGAAAAATACGAAATTATAGTTTAAGCCCTCCAATCTTTCGGCAAATTTAATAAACTATTATTCTAACGTTTCTATATGTGTCAAATATTTTTAAAATAAATGCTATTATTAGTGCTATTTTTGGTAATTTTTTGGAGCAATTAGTTCTATATGTAATTCTTTCTATTTTTTTGAGTCTCTATGCATTATTAATATTATCTAAATTGGCAATAATTATCATTTTCTTACTGATGTTCCTTAAATTGACTCACAGATGAATGAAGAGTAATTTATCTGATACAGTAATGCTTTACTAAAATTTTAAATCTTTAATTCAAAGAATTAATGAGTAAAAACAACACTAGACTTCATTAGAAAAGAAAAACCTAAAGATAAAAAGCATTACAGAGTCGCAACCTTTTATTGCAATTTATTGTATTCAATTTATAATTCAGTGATTACAAATAGTCTTAGTAAGAAGCGCTACGTGATGCCCAGTGTGATTATTTTTTTTCTATGTTTGTTATTTGGTGGACTGTATTCGGTAAATGTGGACACATTAAAACAAATCTCACACCATATGTTTAAGATGGTTATGTAACATCAAATTGAAGTCAAGATGTAAAAGAAATAAACTGAGTATGAAAGTCAGCGATTAAATCGATGTGTAAGATGCGCATATCAACAAACATTTCAATGATGATGATAAAATTTGATAATAAGTGAATGATAATTAAAATTATTTAGCAATAAAAAAATCACTAAAATATTTTATTGGTTATTATAAATATACCAATAATATTGAATTAGAATTGGTTTCCCTATAAATAATGTACTATAAAAACAAACCTTACAGTTCGGTATTCGGTTCCAGGTTAAGGATATAAACGGCGGTTTTAACGATAGTTGAAAATTCGCTAAAAAAAATTTCAAAATCATATTTACGAATTCTTAAAATTAGCTGTTAAGTATTAGTAGATTTCATAATTCATCGATTTATAAATTAGACACGAATGGTTAAAGCCAGGCACAGTTCGATTATTTTCAAATCTCTTAAACCGGACCATAGTTTTAAACCGAAGTTTTGCAGTCTATTACACATATTATTATTAATGCGAAAAATATAATGAATAATACAAGAAAGTTTGGTTCGAAAACATTGTAAAAAGATAATAAAACCAATTAAAATTTTTAGAATTTAATTTTGTAATAGAATTATTTTTCATAAAAAATATATATACAAATAATTAAAGTTGTCGTCGATTTGACACTTGTCTAACCGATCCGAACCGTTAAATTTTTTTTAAAAAAATAACCGAACCTCTAAACCGAGGTTTAAACCGCCAAACCGCCAGCTGATAAATTATTGCTTAAAACTCATAATATACAAAAATACATAAATTTTTCAGAAAATTTTAATCTTATAAACTACTTTAGACGAATTTAAACTTATTTGGATTATAAATAAATAAATATTCTTATTTTAAAGTTTTTCAAAAAGTTGAAAAAGAGTCAATTATACTTATTTACATATTTATCCTTGAGATATTTAGCCATTTTTGTATGTTTTATGCAATTGTCGGTTTTGCGGTTTAACCGCGGTTTTAACCTTGAAAATTAATGAAACCAAAACCGCTCATTTGACAAAGTTGTCGGTTTTAACCGCGGTTAAACCGAACCGACGACAACTTTACAAATAATTATTGATATTTAAAGTTTTATAGCATTATCAACATTATTATTATTATTGCTCCAAATAGTTAGGATTCTTACACCAGCGAACTCCTGAAGCGACGCCATTCCCAACAACACCTCCAACACCAACCTCAACAGCTATCACATAATTAGCCGCCGCAATGATCACCGAGTTGTTACTGTTGCTGCTGCCGCTAACTTTTTGACGATTTTTGCTGCTACTCTGACTCTGACTCTGACTTTGACACTGATTTTGATTCATACCGCCGCAGCATCCGCTTATGAATAGACTAAACGCCGCACGAAATCGCGTCGATAGTATTGAGTATATCTATTATAGTAGTAGTAAAGCATTAGAACTATTTGTTCATAAAAATTACACGTTATTATAGGAAGCGTCAAATAACAAGCAAACACACGTACGTACCAATGGATTCAAACAGCTATTAAGGTAGTATAGACAGCCTGAAAGAGAGAGTGAGAGAGATGAGCAATAGAAAAGTTATAATAACTGTTTCACTTAAGTTTATTATGTTTTTTGTTTACTACTATTTTTTTCTTAGAATTTTTTTATGTTAGCTATCTATTAAGAAATCAGAGTAATAACAAAAAATTTTTGTTCAGTTGTTACTCTTTGAATCATAAAGAGTAGAGTTGGATTTTTTCGCTAACGGGTTAATTAATTTAAAGATGAATAACGCTTAAAGAGTATTTCAGATCAAAGTGTTTTTCAAAATATTTTAAAAAGAAAATTTTTCATTTAAATTTGTATAAATTTATAAATTTATAATGACAAAAAACATTGGAAACAATGTAAATAATCGAAAGTGTTAAATAAATATGAATACCTGCACATTAGTAATATCTAAATTAGCAATAATTATTATTTTCTGACTGCTGTTCCTTAAACTAAAATATAGAGACATTAAGGGGTAAAGGAGAGTAATTTATATGATATAGAAATGCTTTAATAAACTTTTAAATCATTGATTCAAATAAATAATGCGTAAAAATAACGAGACTTCATTATAAAAGAAAAACTAAAGCTAAAAAGTATTACAGAGTCACTAATTTATTTCTTGTTTTATCAAATTGTAATGCTCTTTAATTTATTGTTTCTACGCTGTTGTTATTCTGTATTGATTAGTAATTTAATATAAAATATGCCCATAAATGCCCGAAATATTTTTAGCTCACTTTCTTAAGAAAGGAAAGCTTATGGATTTGACACTGTCCGTCCGTGTGTCCGTCTGTTTGTCCGTCTGTGTGTCCGCAGCAATCTAGAGTCTAAGAATTGTTCAACTTACAAGATATATCTTAATACTTTAAACTTATGAGACAACTATATAGTCTGATTATATGACACGTTATAAAATTACAATGACTAACAAAGCGAAAAAGTAAAATTTATTATAACGATTTTAACAAAATCCTAACAATATTTTATTAGATTGAGCCCTCTATAAATGTGTTATAATTATTATTGACACTGGAGTCTGTGTAAGCAAACCATCGATATACAGTAACTCATAGTTATGTCTTAGGCATGTGGCAGCAGTCAGCATGTTGGTTGGTGCGACCGACTGGTCGGTGACGAGCTCTGGAGGAAGGGTCTGCCAACTTGGTCCACGGTGTTTGTGAAAGCAGACCACCGATATCCTGTGACTCCTGGCTATGTCCTGAGCCAGTCGACGTCGGTGACGATCTCTGGAGGAAGGGTCCACCAACATGGACACCGGTGTCTGTGTTAACAAACCATTGTTTAACAGTGACCCCTGGGCATGTTTTAAGCAAGCGGCCGCAGCCAGCTAGTTGGTTGGTGCATTCCACTGGTAGGTGGCGAGCTCTAGATGAAGGGTCTACAAACTTGTGCCCCGGTGTCTGTGTAAGCAAACCATCGATTTAAAGTGACTCATGGGTATGTATTAGGCAAGCGCATACCGCCAGTTTGTCGGTTGGTGCGTCCCACTGGTCGGTGGTGAGCTCTGGAGGAAGGGTCTGCCAACTTGTGTCCCGGTGTATGTAAAAGCAGACCACCGATATCCAGTGACTCCTGGGTATGTCTTAGGCAAGCGTAAACCACCCGCCAGCCTGTGTCAACATACCATCGATATACGGTGACTCCTGGGTATGTCTTAAGCATGCGCTAACAGTCAGATAGTTGGTTGGTGTGTCCGACTGTTCGGTGCGTCCTACTTTGCACATTAATTAAAATAACTAATTTAAGAATATCATCTAGAGTGACATTACCAAAGACTGAACCGAAAATATTTTTATTTATTGAGTTTATTAGAATAATATATTACTTTTAACTAAAAAGTCAGCTCTCTATGAATGTGTCGTTCTTGTTTAAACTTACTTTTAATGTTTTATACCACACTGTAAAAGTCTAATTCATTTTTTAAACAATGAATGGAAAATAATTTATCAAATTTTAAAATTTAATGTCTCCTATTTTGTCTCCTTTTCAAGTAAAATTTTTTCTCCTTTTATGTCTCCAATTTGAAATAAATTTTGTCAACTAATTCCTATCTCTATTAATGACGCTCTCTTTTATAGAATTTAAGTTTAATTTAACTTTTATTGGTTAAGAATTTTTTTCCTATAAGATCAAATATTCTAATAATGCTTTTGTGTTTTTAACGAAGTAATAGTGAACTTTGACATTACAGAACTCTTATATTGCATGTTAATAATGAGCAGCAAATCAAGCGCACGTAAAGTAAAGTTTTTAGAAAAATATTAGTCTCCATTAATCTATTTTTGTTATTTTATAACTCTCTTGTTAATAGATTAATGAGTTAATTAATAATTTGTTTATGAAGATTACTTTTTTTTAATTTTTCGAGATACTTTTTAGAGTCGAAAATAATTATATGATTAATTTTTATTGGTATTAAAGGATTAATTATTTTCTTGTTTAATCAGATGTCAAAAGTAGCATATTTTTTGTTATTGAGTGTATTTATATATAGATTGTTATATTAGACTGTGCATTATTTTGTGTTTAATTTATTAAAAATGATGAGTTAATAAACAATAGAAGTTCTGCTTCATTTACTACTAGTTGTGTACACCTCTGTTGTTAGTGAAAGATTTTTATCTACTAATTCTTATACATTGAAATAATTTATTCCATTTTCCGATAGTAACTATATATAAGCACTAAGCTATAATTTATATCTTAAGGGCCAACAAATAAAACAGTAATAAACATGGGTTGGGTTATATTTCTGGTTTGATGATAATTTATTATTGCTATTCTATATTATGGTTTAACAGTGGACCAGGATTTTACTTAGCAACTATAAATATTTTATAGCTTCGCTTCCAGTGTCTGAATAAAAAAGTTAGGTTTCCGTTGCGATTTAAGTAGATATTGGTTAAATTTTTTATAACTAGTTTAATGAATTAAAAACTTTGTTCTCTAAAAACTTGACGAATTGTTTTGTCTTTTTTAAAAACATGATTAATTAAAGTATTTAATAAATAATCTACTTTCTTGTTTACGATATCTTGTTCAATGTTGATTAATTTAGTTCATAACTTTAATTTATTTAAAATTCAGTTTTACTAAATAAATGAAGCGCGACTTTTACTACTATTAGTAACACATAATCTGCTATCTTTTTATATACAAGTTTATTATCATTTATTTTCTGATATTAACAATATTTAAGCACTAAACTATAATATATGATACCATAGGGAAATAAACAGCAATAAACCCGGAATGGATTATATTTCTTACTAAAATAAATTTACTGATGCAATATTTTGTAATAGTGTAACTAACAACAGTAGAGTATTATATTTAGTGGTTATAAATTTTTTACATCTTCAATATACCTTTCATTTCACTGAATAAATATAAATTGTTACTTTCCGTCGCTTTATAATTGGATATTGATTTATATCATTACTATTTGCATTAATGTTATTTTCTAATCATATAAAAAATCGATGAGTGGATAAAAAAAATTATAACTGAATTTAATAATACTTTTATTGTAAAAGATTTGCTTATTCTATTTACTGAAATATTAAAACATGATACAACACTATATAAATGTTATGTGAGTTCGACCGATAAAAATTAAACTAAACAGATATAAAAATTTAAATACAAAGTATTGTTGTCGTAATTATAGAGATATAGAATGATGTTGGAAAGATTTTATTCAGCGAATGTTAAAGGAAATACTCGGTGTGTGATTTGTGCAATGACTGTATCATCATTTCGTGGCAATCATGCAAATAATTCGCTAATTAATGAAGTGCTTGTGTGGTTGCTGGTTGATGGTCACTTGTGACACATTACGTAGACATAGCATCTCGAACCTCAACAATTATGTACAATCAAGTCGTAGAACAATTCATTATGCTCTTCGATTGGGTATTTCCACCACCAAAAGTCGCAGCGCAGCAATCAATCGAGTGTTACAACAAACAAAAACAAAAATTTAGCGCTGAATTAAATCATAAGGCAGACATCACACAAGCAAACACGGCAACAGAGACAATACCAGAAGTGTTTGAAAACTCAATTTCAAGACAGCACTAACTATACTTCGAAATCATTTGAACAAAATGAATCTAAACGCAGTTCATGCGTATAAAGTGAATGTAGCGCAACAATAAACATGATGAAGCAAATCAAGAAGCACTTGATCACTCAACTTTTGTTCGAATAATGAACCAAAATTAGCGAACAAGTCAATCATGCATCCAAGTGTCAGCAGGACAAACTCGTCTGAAAAAATGGATCAGACATTGAATTGGAAATCTGCATATCGATGGCAAAAGAAAGCTCACATATCTGCTACTCCTTTGATTACTGTAGCGCAACGACAAACAACAAACCATACACTTGTCTGAAACCAAATTAAAGCATCCAAAACAACCACAACACAACTTCATCAACAACTGAAACTGTCTTAATTTCTCAATTCAAACAGTCCTCAGTCTGACGAAATCTTTTCTGTTTCACAAACAGTTGAAAATGAAAAGCAAATTAATAACACAGTTGAAACTTCAGCGCAGGAACAAAACATATAGATCGACACAAATTTCGCGTCCGATCTTAAACATGAGTTGGAAACACTAGTCATTCACAAAGCGCTGAAAACCACTAACTGTTTTAAATTGACAAAGCAGTCAAATGCTGAGCATTCAGTAGAAAACATTGGCATTGCAGAGCAGCAGTTATTCACAAACAATTCCGAAAGTCTAGTACAGGCGTATTATAAAAAAGGAAACATCCAACATTCGAAGAGCCTATACGAAGCTCGAGTACTAATTGACAAAAAGGAAACAAAGCAAACAAAGCGATAATATCAGGAATTCAGATTCAGACACCGATGGCAAAACATGTTACACATCGCAAACCAGCACAAGACAAATAAAATATACATTTACTCTTCATCGGAGGCATGTATTGTGACCACAACGTCATACCCTAATATTCATAGCCCTAATATCATAAATGTAATGTTATTGTCTCAATTAAAGTTGTAGTCGGTTCGGTTTAACCTCGGTTAAAACCGACAACTTTGTCAAATGAGCGGTTTCGGTTTCATTAATTTTCAAGGTTAAAACCGCGGTTAAACCGCAAAACCGACAATTGCATAAAACATACAAAAATGGCTAAATATCTCAAGAATAAATATGTAAATAAGTATAATTGACTCTTTTTCAACTTTTTGAAAAACTTTAAAATAAGTATATTTATTTATTTATAATCCAAATAAGTTTCAATTCGATTAAAGTAGTTTATAAGATTAAAATTTTCTGAAACATTTATGTATTTTTGTATATTATGAGAGTTTTAAGCAATAATTTATCAGCTGGCGGTTTGGCTGTTTAAACCGCTGATTAGCGGTTCTGTTAATTTTTAAATTTAACGGTTCGGGTCGGTTAGACAAGTGTCAAACCGACGACAACTTTAGTCTCAATGTTATTGCATATAACACATATTTGACTATTGCATTCTGTATTAGCAATCATAGTTATAATGCTAACTCATGTAGTTCTAAGCTATTTAAGCACACACCATATATACAGAAATGAACTGCAGACAGACAGACCATCTAAACTATTACACGCTAACAAATCAATGAATACCCACACACAATCACAATACAGTAAAAAAGAAAAATTAAAGCTAAAAAGGATTACAGAGTTAATACTTTTTTTATTTTTTACATCAAATTGTAATTCTTTAATTTATCGTTCATTTTGTATCAGAGCAGTGATTATGAAATGCCTTATTACGAAGCCCTGTCGTTTGAGATCAATTTTTGTTGGCTAAATCAATCAGAAATTGTTTGATTTTTTCTGATGAAATGCTTTTGGTAATTGTGTGGAAATTACTAGTGGAGATCACGAACGTTATATTTAAGTTTGATGTACTTGTCGTCGATATATATCTCTTGTTTAATATAAAGATGATCATAAAATTGTAGAAATTTTAGCAGTAAAGCAGTGAACTTTGACATTATTACTGAACACTCAGTTAATTGCTTGTTCATCATAATTAGCAACAATTCAAAAATTCGAAAAGTTTTTAATTAAAATATACTTTAAATTATTAGTAGAGACTAATCTATTAATTTGTTGTTAATTACTCTCTTGGTGCTAATCGTTAAATGAATTAATTAAAAATAATTGAAATAATTTATTTGCGAAGTTTATTTTGTTCATTACCGGAGGTGTTTTAGAAACTCAAAAACAAAAAATTAAAGTAATAATTATATGATTAATTATTTTCTAGTTTAGGTTTTTGACAAAAAAAATTAAATTAATTTGTTAGTTAATCAATAAATTTATAGTTTGTTACATAAGAATGAGTTCTATACAGTAATTTATTTAAGATGATGTTTCGCTAAACAAAAGAAGTGCTGCCTTTACTATTAGAAGGATGTGTCTACTGTTAGTGACAGATAAACACTTTTATATTGTTTATCTTCAAGTTATTACTGTATAGTTTGATATACAATCTATCTTTTTCAGGATATTAACAATATTTAATCTCTGAGCTTATAATTTATGATAGCTTAAAGGATACAAAAAAACAGTAATAAACGTGGGATGGGTTATATTTATTGTTACTGACAATAATTTATTGATACTAGTATTTTATTTAGCGGCTATAAATATTTTATTTACTTCACTTCCCTGTGTCTGAATATAAAAGCAATTTCCGGTAGTGTTATGATGGGAGAGTGATTTATTTTATAAATTACTAATTACAGACTACATGGAGGAGAATATAAATCATGGGGTAAATCGGAAATCAATTTAGAACTCAATATTCTTATAGTTTATTCGAATATTAGTTATACATTGCGCTGCGAAGTATATTTTAACTTAAAGAGTATGAAATTGAATTATAAATAATAGCTATTTCTTTTCGTGTCAATTATGTTAATATCTAAAAGTCTTTTATTACTTAGTTCTTGGAACATATACACACCAATTGTTCATTCCAACTATTACTGCCAGCATTTAAGATCATTAAACAAATTATCATCTCTTTCAAACAAATACAACAATTTTCATTCATTTTCTTTATTTTCTTCCTTACAATGTTTTGTTTCCTGCACCACATCAGCAACTACAGTATTAATAATGCTATCGATAATGAGTAGATGAGTATCTTTTAGTATCAGCTACTACTCATTTTACTCTACACTGTAATTAATCGAAGAAAAATACTATTTCTATTCAAGGAATTAAATCGAAAATATATTATTACCAGAGAGCTCAAAATTTTGGAAATCCAAGTTTTTATTTTGAGCTTATGTCAAACACGCAATTAAATATGAGCACGAATTAAGAAGTAAGGTTTAATTTTAATTAACTTTTATTTTTCAAATTTTTCAAAATTAAGGGTTAATTCCAAAATTTGAAAATTTTTAGATTTTATTGGTTTTTTATTAAAAATTGCTGAAAAATTCTAAAAAAATTAGTTAAAATGTTTAATTTTTATAAATTTTAGAATATTGATATTTTAAAATCATTAAAAGGGTTAGCTTTATTCGGAATAAAACCTTACAGTTCGGATCTTTTAATTCAACAAATTTTAATCAAAATAAATTATGACAAAAAATTTTTCATTTCTTTGATCTAATTATTATAAGCTATTTTTTGTAATTTTAAATAATTTTATTGTAAAATAAATCGAAAATTAAATTTAATGCATTTTATAGCCCAAAATAAGTGCATAATAATTCCAAAATATGTGCAAAATCAAAGGGGTTTTTGTTCAAAAATGCAAACAAATTTACGAGGTTTTTATTCCAAAATTTTGAGGTATCTAATTATGACAACCAATTTTCAAAAACTATTAATTTAAATTATTGATTACTTTAGGAGGAAATTTTGTTAAGCCTGAATAATTCAATATAACCAATATCATGCACTAATATAACACATAATTAATTGCAAAGATCAGTGCAATCTAGTGTTGTTTCAATTATTTTTAAGAAAAATTATAATCGAATTAAAATTTGAATTAACATTTCAATTAATCGTAATTTAATTTAATTTAAATTGAATCTTTTTAATAATAATTTCATCGTAATTTAATTTAAATAGAAAAAGTGCAATTGAAACAACATAGGGTTGTTTCAATTATTTTTCATCATAATAGAAATCGAATTAATAATTGAATTAAAATTAATTGAAATTTAATTTAATTTAAATTAAAATTTATTATAATAATTTCATTGTAATTTAATTTAAATTAAAAAAGTATAATTGAAACAACACTAGTGCAATCTGATTTTAGCGGTAAACACATTTCGGTAAACATTCATTTATTTAATTGAAATATCTGAGTGCTTGTGTTTCGCATCACAAACATTGTTGTGTAAGGAAGTACTCTTTAAGAAGAAATAAACCTAAAACATTGTTTACCAAACAGATTTAGCAAACAAATTGTTTTAAGGAGTGAGAGAACATAAACAACTTTGTTTACTAAGTTTTCCACTACAATGCATTTTATTAATTACACAAATAAAGTGTGTGTGTGTGTGTTTGTAATATACTTTTAAATTATTACTGTAAACTAATTAATGGTAAAACAATACTGATTTCATGTCATTCTAAGCTGAACATCTTCTGCTCAGTAATTATTAAACAAATTAAACAAATTTTCATAATTGTATGGTGAAAATATATTAGCAAAATAGGGAGAAAATAGTTGAACTATATTATTATTAAATGTTCGTATTGCTAAATAATTGGATCTAATATTCTCACTAAAAAAATAGTAATCATTATCTTATTTTAATAATAAAAATGTCCAGTTATAATAAATTATTGAGCGTTAAAAACCTAATATTTAATCATAAAATTTTAGATAAAAATTTATTTTTTTTGCTGCTCGAATTTAAGTTCACAAGAGGAGTCGTCTGAAAAATGTCGTCTCAAACTATACTACTGAATGCATTAAAAACATTAAACGATTTTGTTTTTATTTATGCGCATTCATGCAATTCCATTGGGATTTAGCTCTCCAGTGCTAGTGCTTTCAAAAAAAAAGAAAGTTTATTTTATATTGAATCGCTCAAAGGATTTTCAACCAAAGAAAGCATTAATAAAATTAAAATTTCCAATAATGTGCCTTTCATTTCATATGAAAGTTATATTGAATTTTTTGTTCACTATGTGTGTGTGTGTGGTGTATTCGTTCGGCCAACTTATAAATTTCCTGTATAGAACTACTGCCTAGTGTTGACACCCATTGTTGTTAAGTTTATTGATATTCAATGTGTTGTACCCTTTTCTAGGAAATACTTTCCGTATTGGATATTGGTTTATTGGAATCATTTTTTTTGCGCTCATTTTGACCCACTTTATAAAATCGAGAATTTGATGAAATCTAAAGCATTAAACACTAGTTATTCCGATTAGCTTATGGGCTTATTTTTTTTTGGAAATAAAATTAATTTGATTTTTAAAAGTGAATTGAAAAGAATAGAAAAGAAAACATTTTTTCAAACGTAATATTTTTGAAATTGATTTATTTTAAAAAAAAATAAACTGATACTTTAACACATAAATAAACTGATAAAATAAATAATATTTATAAATTCAATTTTGTAAATTTTGAACTAATAAAAACAATACTTAAAACAACAGCGCTACATCGATATTACTCCGATAAAAATTATATTGGCAAAATAAATACTACAAGCACTTCTCGATCAAAAATTGACTTTCAAATTTAGTACAGATAAAGTTTTTTCATGTTACGAATTAATTGTTTTAAAATCACACACCTTTTTAAATGTGTTGTGCATGTTTAAATGCTTCTTGGGCAGCTATTGAATAAAGAAATAAATTAAACGAAAAGTGTAAAACTATACTTTTAACTCAACCCTATCATAATAAACAAAATAATAAAACTCTGCAAAACTTCAAAAAACTTCACGTCTCACAACAGATGCGATATAGATTTGAGAACGACATAGAGTTGTTATGTCGAAACAACTCGTCTAATAATAAAACTTAAAAAACTTCAGAGAAAATATCTATCTGACCAAATTCAAGTAAGAATGTATAGTGAAAATTTTTTCATGTTAGTAAAAAATTTAAAATAATCTATAGTTATTCTGGTTGGTTCTAGTTTAGTATATGTATCTTTAGATCGAAAAACTAATGCGCGTACAACTAACAGCAAGCTTAAATGTTAATGGCGTTCAAGCTTTTAAACATTTAATTAATATAGTGACAAAATAAAAGTGAAATGTAATATTAGAGAACTCGTACGTTAAATTACATCTAAAGATTTTAATTAAAATACAGTTTAAAATATTAGACTAATCTATTTTTTTAGTTAATTACACTCTTGTTAAATGAATTAATTAAAATAATTAAAAAATACTTGTTAGCAAAATTTATTTTGTTAATTTAAGAGACTGATAACAAGAATATATGATTAAAATTTTAACATAAAAGGATTAATTATTTTCTTGTTTAATCTGCTGTTTAAAAGTAGCTTCTTGTTTGTTAATGAATAAATATTCATAGATTGTTATATTATAGATAATTTATTAAAGATATTTTACTAAACAAAAGAATGGCTGCTTTTACTAGTAGTTTTGTGCAACAGCTCAAACTGGCAGATAAACGATTATCCTTTATCTATAAGTTATAATACTTTTATTAACCTTGAAAAGATTATTTGTTGAGATTAACAATAAACGTTAGCACTAAACTATAAATTATGATCTTAAACGTCATAAAACAGTATTAAAAATGGGTTGGGTTATAGACGTGAACAGACTCACGGCCTATTGTTGTCATTACTAGGAAATTAGTGGATGAAATTTGAATTGTAAATATATATTTCTTTTCGTCAATTAGGTTAATAATAAAATACATTTTATTTAGTTCTTGGAATATAGGGATTTGCTCATTACTACCATTGATTTAAGATCATTAAACAAATTATCTCTTTGTTTAATATATAACAATATTCTTTCATTCTTTCTTATCTTCCTTCCAATGTTTTCTTTCAATAGTTAGAAGAGGAGTATCTTTTAGTGACTGCTACTAATTTAGGCTCTAATTGAACGCAGAAAACGCATTATTATTTTATCGATCACTACTTCACTTGTAAATGTATTTAATGCAAAAAAATGAAATATGACCGCATTATTTATTACCGCAATTTTAGGATTAATATTTTAATCACAAAATCATAATGGGAAATAAAAAAACTAAAAATAAAACTCGTGTTTCAATCATATTTTACGATTTCTAAAAGAAATTACTGATTCGGAAAAAAATAAGAAAACAACTCGTAATAAATATAAAATAATACATAATTTTCAATTTTAATCGGACTCACATTTTTTTATCGTAATTGATAAACAAAAAATTTAATTGCAATATATATCATTATGTTGATATTGTATTTATTAGTTTTTCAAAATCTATTTTATTTGTATTTAGTCACTTTCTAAATATATCATGAATTTACGGTTTTAGTTGTTATGACTGGAGATATACTTATATATAGAATATAATATGTCATCTGTTTGTGATTTGTAGTTTTGTGTCACTTAAACATCCTAATTTATTTGTATAAAAAGTATTGTCTTTAGTGTCTTTGAAAAATTTAGTGTTTTTTTATTTCTGAAAACATTTTGGAAAAGATTCATGTCTATCCATTTATCAACTCTTCATTTTGATTCTTTCGTATATATATTATTGATTATACTTTTTTTTCTTGCAAAGACTTTACTGGCAAAAAATTATTTACAATAATTTACAGAATTTTAATTAATGTGTTAAAGAGATGTGCAGTATTGGCATGGAATCTCAGGCATATCTGTATTTATCATGTTATCGATAACTTTTGGGTCTGCGATAAAATAATACCTAGAGCTCAAGCTCACCGTTTTTGAGCTTATTATCATCAATATTTATTACATTGATATTTCATTACATCAATATTTATTTAGAATTCCACTCGGGATTAAGCTCTGAAGTTTGCGAAAAGAAATAATTTATTTTAAATTGAATCGATCAAAGTTTGCGAGCCAAAGCACATAAAGAAATTAAAATTCTATTGAAATTGAATTTCAGTTCACGAAAGTTATTTTTATTTGTAATACTGTGCGTATACGTGGTGTGATGACCGCCGACCCATTCTTATGATTATCGATATACTTATTTACGAAATCCTTCTTAATTTAGGAATTTTAGGAATTAGTTTTTAGGCTTGGTTTTAGGAATTTTTTTTGCTCATTTTGACCCTTTATAAAATCGATTTGATCAAATTGCAGAGCATAGTATGTTCATAAATGTTTAGGAAAGTCGTATTATTTTTAGGTGATATAATAATTTTAGCAGTAACTGGTTTAAGGTTTTGGTGAGAATAACATTTGGCGTTCAGTGTGTAAGAGCTCAATACAAACTGAGTTCTAAAAATTTTAAATACACACCGCTGAAGCTTTTACAACACTATGATTTTAAAAAAATATTATTTTAAATATTAGAATAGTATTAGAGTAGGGATGGCAAAAAGCTCAGGGTGAGCTTAAGCTAGCTTGAGCTGAGCTGAGCTTGAAGCTCGACTAATCAAAGTTCCGGAGCTTGAAGCTCAAGCTCGGAGCTCGGTGGTTACTGAGCCAAGCTCAATTAAGCTTAAGCTCAAAGCTCAACCTGTTGAGCTTACGAGCTTCGTGTATCCATAATAAAGACAATTTAAATGTATATATTTGTTAAGAATATTGAAATTTCTTAATTATTTACGTAGAAAAAATTTTATATAAGTGAATTAATTCATTATTATACAAAATTTTTATAATTAAATGCTAAAAATTATATTATCCTT
>JAQIVF010000579.1:0-20461 GCA_034698365.1 Steganacarus magnus
ACGATAAATACGATAAATACGATAAATATAATTAAATGTGTATTTATAATGAATAATTTGCTAATTTAAATCCATAATTATAATAATTAAATATAGTAGTTAGTCATGTCTCTCCCATTCCAAAGCATTGCAAGAATAAATAATGATTTCAACGCGGAATCATATCACACGATTCTCTCTATATATAAATTTGATTGCAAGCAAAAAATATTTTAGCCGTGAGTAATTAAATAGTTTGTATTATTAGACCTCAGTTACGCACCCAAAGAATGTGGCGACAAAAAGAAAGCATTCATAAAAGTGATTTTTTTAAACTAAAATATTTGTTGATATTGTTCGTAATAATATTTTAAATCATATTATAAAAGTAAAATTTAATATATATTTATAGCTAATAACTTTGGTTTCTATTGCGATAATCGCATTAAAAGAGTGTCACATCGCTATTCCGACCGATGGTGAAGAAAAATCACTTCAGACCAACGATGATATCAACAGATTTGTATCGAAATATTTTGTAAAATTACACGTACTTCACACCATTATCCTAATTTGTGTCGCGGGTATTATAGTGCTTGGATTTATTGATTTAGTTCCGCGGTATGACGAAGATCTCAAGTTCGCATTTCATTTTGTGGTGAGTTATTAATTTCTGATTACGCTTTTGATTTTTAACAATTTAAAAGCATTTTTAAAATATTCTCTATTACATATATAATAGTATAGAATATTAAGAGAAAATTAAAAATTTGTAATAATTTAAAAATTTTTTTATAAATAAATGATTATCAGACCTCGGATATTGGGAATAAAAAATCACAAAATTTAGTTGTTATTTGGGAACAAAAAAGTCGATTTTTGGTTGTTACAAAAACATTTAGTTTTTCATTGAAAAATACAATATAATTGCAAACAGCTATTCGTCTAACGTTCAGTAGTAGGGTCTGCTCCGAATTTCTTGGATTTAAAAGAAAACTTTTTTACAATTTGACAAAATATTACAGGGGTCAGGAAAACTCATCGGATTTAAACGACAATTTTTCATGATTTTTTTGTGCCAAATTTGGGGTTTATGGAGAAATTTGGGAATTACCCAAATATACGAGGTCTGAATAATTATATATGATAATGTTAACTATAAGCCTATTAATACTGAATTAACTTCACAGCTCGTTATCAATTTAAACATTTTTATATGTTTCTATTTATAGTCAGCATTTGTGATAACTGTAGTTGGATTTTTGACACTTTATTCCTCTTACGTGGCGTACAACAAGTCGTGCACATCAACAGAAGACAGCGAGTGTTGCGCAATCAACAAATCACCGCTCACCGCATTCAGTAACAACGACGGGCCAATGATGGCGGTCACTGTACTCGATTTAATTGCTGGCATACTATTGTTAAGTGTTGCTGGTATATATTTCTTCGACACAAAGAGTGAAGCAAAAGAAAGTGGGTATTTGACGCGTATTCACAATTCTGGGTACACTATGCGCTAACATTTTAGTGAATACGAGTAGTAAACTCTTTTTCTACATTTGAAGTTTTGAGCTAAAATCCCATTTCAGAATATTAATAAATAAAATAAAAAATAGAAAACATCTAGTTTTTTTTCCTACCATTACACAGTGTGAGAGTCAATACTCGATTGCATTGTTTAAGATAATTTAATTAAATTGTTAAAAAATTATGAGCTAAAAAAAACCCGAAAGACATGAGCTTAAACAAATATTTAATTAAAAAATTCATATAAATCCACACAAATCCACATTGGAATAACTTCAAAAGAATGTTGGCTTTGCTCCAATTAAGGTTTAAAGACAACACTAATGATTTTGGAAATAAGTTTTCTCATTCCATAAAATAAAATGAAATCAAATAAATTAAATAAAAATTTCATGGTGTGTTGGAGGTCAAAGTTTCAAATGTAGAAAATTAGAGGCGATATCACATAGTTTTGATTTAATCAGAATTAATGGTGAATAAACTACAGATATGTGTAATTTTTTATCCATTATGTACTGATAATCAAAATTTATGCCATTCACTACCCCTTAATGATTTTAATTGATTTTTGCTGCCATCAGATGCAAAATTATTAGGGTCTGCATTGAAATTACGTAAAAAAAGAGTATACACTTGCGAGCAAATGTGTGTTCACTCTTGTTTTCAGCTACAAAGTGATATTTAAAACTATTAAATATTGTGATAAAAAAACATTATTGAGTCAATTGAGAACTTCATATACAAAGCGAATTGATATAAAAGAATACTTTTTTGTTTTGTTTGAAAATGAAAAATTGTTTAAGTATATTATAATATTATGTATTGCATGAATATATTGATAGATGAATTTTTATGCGAATATTTTCAGTTACGTTAATAAAATTAATATTAATAAATAAAAAAAATGTGTCGATTCTTAATTCTATTCTAAAAACACAAAATATTCTACGAAAAGTTACAGATTATTCGAGAATATTCTAAAAATAGTCGAATTCGCAGGAATACAGCGTAACTGTAATTTAATACAATGCTGTTTAAATAATGCGTGTTTTTTAACGATAAGTATTGTTCTGAATTGAGTGTTTGACATCGATCTTTTTTTTGGCGTTTAGCGTTTAAAATAGGCAACAAATCTATTTGTTTGTGGGATATATGAGAGATTACTCATCAAAATTCTGTATGTTGTTGTTCGGTAACAGTAGTGGTAGAATAACTTTTAAATACAACGGTTGTATATTGCGTTACAGGTTTAATATTGTATATTATGTTCATAAAAATTTCGACAATAATCACAAAAATGTTATAAAAATATAGTAATAAATGAAAAAATTATAAAAAATGTTTGATTGTTTTATATATACAGTATAATAGTTTCGCACAATTTACGAATATAGTTCGTAAAATACGGTGTAAGATTAGACGGCATAATGTATAGGATTGGGTGGCACACAGTATCGCTTTTTGTAGTTATTTTAAAAAAACTTTATTAATGATCAATATATATATCTTATATTTATTTTTGTCAAAACTATACAAAATGATAAATTACAAATTGAAAAATATGGCAGTAGTCAAACATGTGAATTTTAAAATCGTGTGTTTATAAATATCTATACATAATGTTTACAGCAATTATAGTAATCTTAAAATGTGATTTATATTTAGGGAAAGACTAAAAAATTTTCTAATATAAAAACACTTTTAGCGCTCAAATAATAAATAATATACAAAAAAATTACAATCACAATACTTATGAAAAGCGCTAAAGAATGTTAATTTACTAAAAACGACTAATTATTTTGATATATTAATTAAAATTTGTTTACCAAAAAAATGATTCTGTATATTACGAAAGACAACTTTTTTGTAATCAATAAAACTTCTAAAACAACACAATATTTACTTAAAACGAAGATTTTGATTAAATCAAAAAAAAATTATATATAAATAAATAATTAAAAAAATTATTTTAGTTGCATTCACTTATCTTGAAAATCGATGTAAAATGATGGGGCAATAAATTACACATAAGTTGATTGTTGATTTAGCTGTTCGTCTTCGTCGTCGTACTCACTGTCGCCGATTTCACTATTATTGACAGTACAGTCGTCGTCAGCGCTAAAATTGAGCACAGATACAGAACAGTTGTCATCGGTGTCAATGTTGGCGTTGATTGAGTCAATATCATTGGCGTACGTCAGTATGTTTTTTCGCTTATTATTGTTAGTCCATTCGTTATCACTTAAGCGCGGAAGGTATAGGTCGAGATACTTTTGCGGCGAAGACGGCTCACTCTTGTCGGCGAACTCGATCTCGTTTAAGCCGTCGCTCATTGCGGTTAATAGTGGCGAGAGTTCGTGACTCTTGTCGTTCGCACTAAAAGCTCGTTCGTTGTGGGACTCAGTGGACAAAAGTTCGATTTGACTATTATCAGAATTTGATTCTGAATCACGAATTTCGTTGACTGACACTTCTAATAAATTAGCGATTGGCTTGTCGTTATCAGAAACAGCCCAATCGGAACAATCCCAGTGATACCCTGTTTCGCAAATATATCATTCAAAATGTTAATAATCATCGAAAATTATTAATGATTGCAAATAATGATTTGATAACACGTGCTATTAATTCAGTTTAGTACTGATACCTTCAGCGTTGTTAGAATTAGTTAAGGAGCTCGACTGCTCTTCATTATAAACTAGAAAATAAAACAAGTTTTCATTTTAGAAACACCGACACCAATAAACATTAATAGTCATTAATTTATTATTAAACATTAAAAATTAACTTAATTATTGATAATTTTGTTCCGTTATACTGCAACACAATAACTTAGTTATGCTATTAAAATGTGCTTTAGTATGGAAACAATTTGCTATTTAAATTTACCGTTAGAATCGGAATCAGCGAACGATGCTCTGGTATTTGTTACTTTATCAGGTGATGTTAACTTAGCATCTGTTAATCCAAGAAAATTATCTCAATAAGTATTTTTATCCAGTAATTTTATTTGCTCACCATTTAAAATTTTTTGCTGTCTTCTCGTTTGTTGTTTAGGTTTGGCGCTATTAGTCTCGACTAACTGAGGAGACACGCTAGCGATTGGCGGATTTGGGTTCGTTTTCTTCAGATTTTGTATGAAATCATTATTACTGATTGCCTCCATTTCGTCCACAGCACTGCTATATGGTCGAACTGCGTCGAAGTTATTAAGAGTCTCGGTGTATGAAGTGGGTCTTTGAGGCAAACTAACGGCAACATTAGCAGCATTGCCCATCTCGTAATTGCTTATCTTCGAGAAACGCTTTAAATTCACATTAACGTCGTTGTGTGCATGATTCTTAAGTAGTAGTTCGCTGGCGTTTCTGTAATTGTTTGGCGCCCGATTTCGACTCGTTTTACGCTTACATTTCCAGCAGCAGAGAAATATGCAGAATGTGAATGTAAGAACTCCTAATGCAATTAAAATGCCAACTAATTCATCAAAAGTGAGATGAAGTGGTGAAGAGATAATATTAGTGGTATAGAGACCATCGCCAGTACACATCGTTGTATTGCTCGGACAAATGCAGCGATAAGTTCCAGGAAGATTAATACATTTCGCGGGTGAAAGACAAACAGAAGTTGTTAATTGGCACTCATCGATATCATATTGGCAATACAGCCCATGCCATCCCGAATGGCAGTGGCATTTAGGACCCAAAGATGTTTCTTCGCAAACGCCACCATTTTGGCACAAAGAGGAAGAACAGTATCGCGGCATTTGACAGTTATGTCCGTTAAAGCTCGGATTGCATTCACACGTATAGCAGTTACTGATACCACTCAAGCAAAGCACTTCGTTGAGAACACACAAACCGCCATTCAGACACGGACGAGAGTCGCACGGATTTGTGTCGATTTCGCAGTTAATACCTTTGTACTTCGGTTCGACGCAAAAACATTGATACGAACCGTTAATTAGATTATGACACGTTCCTCCATTAAGACACGGCTGCGATCTGCATGCGCCCACGTCTGGCTTAAAGTTGCAGCTAAATTCAACATTTGCCAGTGTCTTCAGTATTACCAGTGATGTGGTTAATGTCATATGCAGAGGTATCTGTTGACCATTTATTAAAACATTGTCGAGACATCCAACGAATCCATGACTGATTTCTTCGCCACCAATTATGTTGGCCCGTGGCTTAACGGAACCACCGAAATAAACGTCAGCATTAAGATCAAGACAACCAGAAATTCCGGGCGCAAACCCTCCGCCACGATATTTTCGCTCCAGAGTTATTGATGCGGTATTGCTTTTTCTTTCGACTAACACTTCGTGCCACTTCCCATCATTAACAGCTAGGTTTTCGACGCGAATCAGTCCCTCTCCACTTCCACAGTCAAATCTATACTGTATATACCCTCCAGATATCTAATTAATTATAAAAACAAAGATTAAGTGAATTAATCATAAATAGATATCGTTAGAATAACAGCGTTCAAAGAGTTAATCTCTTTTTCGTTATTAATGTTCTTCTAGTGCTAAACATTTTCGTAGAATTATTTCGGTAATAACAATCAAGTGTCATGAAAAATAAATAATTAAACAATAACAGTAAAGATGTTTATTTTTAAAAGAAGGTCTTCGTGTTAAAAGTTTATTTTAATAGCAAACATGGTTTATATCATCTATAAGTCGGAGTTCAATGCACTAAATGCTAAAATTAATAAAATACTGAAACCAAATTAAGAATATTATTGTTAACTATAAACTAAAATGGAAATTATTAAAAAAATATTTAAGCACAAAATATGTTTCGCCATTAATATAACTGTATAAATATAATAAAAGTTATTACCTCAAGAATATTATAAGATTTATCACCAGTTTGGGTAAATATATTGGCGCGAAGCTGTTGACTCTTGAAGCGTAAAGAAATCTTTTCAACTTTCTTCGTAAAAGAATATCTCGCATATGAATTACCATGAAATGAAATTGGATTTAATTCTGAAGTGTAAATAAAATTGGAATAAATCACTTGGAAAATATATTGAAAAATTTATAGTAAAAACCTTCGTAACAGAAAGAGACATCTTTATCACTGCTTTGACAGGTTTCGGCATTTTGATTGCAAGTGGGACCAGATTTTCCAAACGGACATTGACACAGATATCCCAATGGGGACGAAACGGGCAAACATTCTTTGAACGATGGACAAGGATTTCTGGCGCACTCGTTCACAATCGCTTCGCATAATTTGCCGCCGAAACCTGGATGACACGCACAGCCAAACTTGTGTTCGTGGAATGGAGACACAAAGCTTAACTTATTGGCGATAATGGAAATAACGTCACTCTCGCTCAGTATAAGTTCGTCGCGACACTCGCCGTGTTTGCACGCAATGTTTTGACACTCAGACTTCATTATAAAGTCTTCCATTAAAATTCCCATTTGTTTCTCGATTCCAGATTTGTGTTCCATTAGTTTCGCTTTAAGCCATTGTCTCGAAAAATGACCGCCACGTGATTTAGACACAGCGAACAGAACACTAATATCTCCGAGACTGTCGTCGCTGCGAGATATTCGGTTAATTTTCGATCTGTGTTCTGCCGGTTGTATGCTAATTATCATTATATCCTTCATTCGAACATTGAATACATTTTTCATGACACGTATAAAAGTTTTCTTATAATTCGATACAAATTCCTTGACAGAGATTGATCTCAACTCTATAACAATACTATTATCAACCATCGAATCAGTAATCATCAAAACTTCGATGTCAATCACGCCAAATGTGTTGTATTTGCCATCATTAACTGTAATGTTTACTTTATATCTTCCAGAGTCGAGTCCTGGATACGCGACTAAAGTGCCATCAGTGGAGTCTATAGAGAATAAATGGCGATCACTTTCGTTAACGATGTCATAGCTTAGCTTATCGTAAGGATCGCCGTCAGAAGCCGACACTTGTCCTATAATACCGCCGGGAAATTGTTCGTAACAGTTTATTAGTATCGATAGCGGCGACAACTGCGGAGCGACCTGAGGCTCTTGCGTTACGAACACTTGTATCCACGCTGTAGAATGTAAAGGCGGTGAACCAGAGTCCGTTACTTTGATATTAAGAGAATAAATGTTACGATTTGAGTGGTTAAATATGGCATTTGCGCGTAAAGAGGTATCTTCTTCTACCAAAACGAAACTGTTATCTTCATTACCAGTTAATATAGTGAACGTAAATGGACCAGAATTTGCGGAACTATCGTAATCTTGAATATTGAAGTTAATGACTGAATAACCGACAGGACGTGCCTCTTGTATATATGCGGTATAATTAGTTTTATCAAAAAGTGGCGGATTATCGTTAAAGTCCGATATTTCGATATTAATAAATACGGAACTCGTTAGAGGTTTGGGCATTCCATTATCAGTGCAAACAACTTCGAGAATATAAGATGATATCATTTCACGGTCAAGTGCTTTGCATACCGTAATTATTCCAGTGATGTTATCGATCTGAAACTCTTTATAAGTTGAATTTCCTCCGCTAAAAGAATAGCTGAGATTAGCGTTTAGCGGCGAATCCAAGTCAATAGCAACTAATTGTATAATTCTATCGCCAACAGTTGCGTCTTCGCGAATGACAATGTCATACGAGCGCTGAACAAACTGTGGACTCATATCATTGACGTCACTTATACGTAAGGAAACGTGAGCCTCGCTAGAGAGCGGTGGACTGCCACCATCTTCAGCTCTAATTGTCATAAAATATTCTTTAACCGCTTCGTAATCTAAATGCTTCGCCACCGAAATAATTCCAGACTTTGAATGAATTAAAAAACTTCCATTTTCATTACCAGTAATGAAGTGATACTTAATCTCAGCATTAATGCCGGTATCTTTACTTGTGGCGAATACTTTCAACACTTCAGTGCCAATGATGGCATCTTCAGGCACAACAGCGCTGTACGCTTGCATTTCAAACTCAGGCGCGTTATCGTTGATATCCAAAACATTTACAATGAAGTTAACGGTTGAAAATAGCTGTTCAGCTCCGCTATCGTATGCCTTAACAGTGATATTATAAAATGCAATTATTTCCCGGTCTAACTGTTTAACTAAACGTATTATTCCAGTCTTTTCGTCGATTTCAAATTCTTCCACAGCTGATGGTATACTGTATCGAACTTTTCGATTAACTCCGAGATCGGCATCACTAGCAGTAACCTTTCCAATAATAATACCAACAGCGGAATCTTCGGGTACATTCACAGAATAATATGAATTGGAAAACTTTGGCGATTCGTCGTTCACATCGCTTAATAAAATTTCGACCTCACTCTTGCACGACCACTCGCGACGCTTATCATCACTGATATGAATCTCGAATTTATAGCTTATTTGCTTTTCTCTGTCCAGTGGTATTTTAGTCTTCAAATGTCCCAATTCGTGATCAATAGTGAAATGCGAATCAAAATCACCGGAAATAAAGTAATAGAGTTTCGCATTCTCGCCCTCATCGATGTCTATCGCTTCCACTGTCAGTATATAAGTGCCCGGCAGTACCGCTTCACTCACGAGCTCAACGTATTTCGATTTCACACAAATCGGCCCGTTATCATTGATGTCTAGAATATCAATAGACACCCAAGTAGTGGTAGCAAATCTTCCGTCTGTCACAATAATTTCGAGCTTGTATTTATCAGTTGTTTCTCTATCGAGCGCTTTATTAATATAAATTTCACCATTTTGTCCGATTTCGAATTGATTGAATGGATCGCCGCTCAGGATATAAAAGCTAAGTTCAGAATCTTCGTCGGTATCTAAAGCATCAACAGAAACAATAATAGTTCCCAACGCACTGTTCTCATATATCGATGCCACAAATTCGGGTTTCACTTGAGGCGCGTTATCGTTCACATCAAATACACGAATATTCAATTGCGTTAAATTAAAATGCTTGCCATCAGTTACTTTAACAGTGAGATTATGCCACGCATATGTTTCGCGATCCAAATGTTTATTTAACGTAATCCAACCGGTATTCTCGTCAATGCCAAACATATCATTTGTGTTACGCTCTAAACTATATTTAAGCGCATTATTTGCCACATCAATGTCTGCATCGATTGCGTGAATTTTAATCAGTGAAGATCCAATTTCTTGATCTTCGGATATTTCGATGTTATAGCTGGTCGAATCAAAATGAGGAACACAATCATTTTGGTCCATTACATTCACCACAATATTAATATAATTAATTGCGAACGTGGTTTTATCCCTAACTTTTACCGCTAAAAAGTACTTCGATTTGTTTTCTCTGTCGAGCTCTTCGATTAAATAAATTCTGCCGTGTTTATCGATTCTGAATTTGGTCACATCTAACTTATCGCCAAAACCAACGATCGCTAACTCTAAACCTTCTCTGACTGCGCCTAAATTCACGTTTGCGATCATTGTTCCGCGTTTCGTGTCTTCGCGAACAAATATCTCGTAAATCGACGTTTGATGCTTAACATGAGTGCACGAACCAGTGATTTGTATGGTCACTGGAACAACATTCTCGATTCTTCCCAAACGACTGATGCCATCACTTGCTTTCACAAAAAATTGTAAGATATCGCCCACATTATTACTGAAATTTTTTCTGGTATACAAGTGTCCGCTTTCTGATGTAATTCCGAACATATCTAATATTGAATCAGTAGTCCAACTGCTGTTATTCGACTCATATATAGAATAGTTGATCAAATTATGTTCGTTATAATCGTCGTCATCGATCGCTAATATCGGAAGAACAGTTAAACCGATCGCAACATTCGCGCAAATCACTGACTGGTATTCATCGACAATAAATCGCGGAGAGTTATCATTATCATCGGTAACAGCTATTCTAACGTTTGAAAGACCGATTCTTTTGCCACCGTCTTGAGCCGCAATCGTTAATAAGAATAACGAATCGCCGCTTTCCTTATCGAGCTGTGAACGAAGCGTTATATTACCGTTAATTTCGTCGATCATAAAATGTCGTTTCGCGTTATCATTAATTATCGAATACGTTAATTGACCATAAATGCCGTCATCTTTATCGGAAGCGCTCACATAAGCAATAGTCGTACCGATTGCCGTTTTTTCGCTGATAGCGACGCTATTAAAAGAACGCGTAAACTTTGGCGAATAATTGTTTGCCGGTTTGATATTAATGGTTAGCTTAGTGGAAATGGAATACACTTCGTCAGTAATAGAAATATTTAGCACGTATGTACGAATCATTTTTCGCATATTTTTGTGCTTTAAGTTCCAAACGGTCACAACGCCTGACGTTTCGTTCATAACGAATGATAAATATTCGTTACCAGAAAGTATGCGATAACGCAATTTATTGATATCACTCGAATCGGGATCGTTTGCAATAATTCTGGTCACAAAGTGACCCTTTTCTATATTCTCCTCTATCGTCGCTTCAAACGATGGCGAAACTATTGGCTTATTGTCATTAATATCGAGCACTTCAACCCAAACGTGAGCCGTCGATGATAGTGGCGGCGATCCGTAATCAGTGGTCATTACTATAAAATGGTGAAGTTTTTCAGTTTCGTGATCGAGCGGTGATTTCAGATAAATAATTCCATCTTCAGGCGACACATAAAAGTGCGATTTATTTCCAACTATGTTATACTGTAATTTTGCGTTTACACCGAAATCCGCGTCACTGGCACTCACTTTAAGAACACTCGTTCCAATCGATGCCGATTCCGATATCGAGACATTGTAAGAAAATTTTGTAAACATCGGTGGATTGTCATTATAGTCATCAACTGTAAAACAAGTAATAATAGATTAAGTCGAATATTAAATAGTACTTTTTACCATTTATTAATAGCTGAACCGAAGCGCTCACACCAGACACAGAATCTGTGGCCGAAATCACTAGATTGTATTGTTGAACCGATTCGCGATCCAATTTTTCGATAATCGATATCATGCCTAATTATTTCATTTCAAATAAAAATTTCAGGAATTATAAAATTAGATTTATTTTGTTTCAGTTAATCCAAAAATTAAAATGCAAAAGCCGTTAATTAAATGGACAAATAATAAAAATGGAAAACGCGAGCAAAACTCAAAAAGTACCAATAAAACCAAAAATTTCAAATAATTATAAAAATCATATCAAACACCATTCTCATACTCACATCTCCCGTTAATTAACGTCGAGTCTTAATAATAAATTCAAAACGATATTAATTAGATTTGAACGCAAATTAATAGATTTGGTTACCAAATCCAGAGATAAATAAGGAAAAAAAGAAACATAAAAAATGTGAAAGAAATGAAAATCAACACTAAAATAAATAGTTTGATAGTAAATCAAAACGAATATAATTATTGAATATTTTAATTTCGAAAATATTTCATTGTTTACCTGTATTGAAGTCCAATGAGAATTCTTCGTTATCATTACCGGATACAATACTGTAGATGAGTTGTCTTCCGTGAGGACTTTCCGCATTTAACGTGAGAAATGGAACCAATGGCGGATGATTTTCCGATACATTAACCGAATAGTACTGTTTATCAAACAAAGGCATTCCGCCCCAAATCATTTTAATTGTAACGTTTGTGTAGGATTCCAGTGATATTACGCCTTAAATAAACCAAATATATAAAATAATTCAACAAAAATATTTAAACCCTATTACATACCGGAATCTCTTGCCAAAACAACTAAATTATAATTGATAGGATCATTATTAGCGTTCGCTGATCTGGCCATTAATAACTGCCCGCTTTCTGGATTCAATGTAAAAAGTTTATTTGGATCACCGGAAACGATAGAATAAGTAACCATTCCGTTATAGCCAACATCGATATCAATTGCTTGAACTTTTCCAATTTGCGTCTCAACTAGAAAATCATTTCCAAACACAAAATAATATGGAAGTCCAACGAATACCTGTTTTATCAAATATTTTATTAGATCAATAATAAATTTCTAAACAGATAAACAGAATTTACCGGTCTATTATCATTTACGTCTTCAATATTTATTTCTACCAATGCGTGAGCCACTCGAGATTTAACAAAAACAGAACGAACTTCAATCACCAGTTCATACCTAAGAAATATTTGAGTTAATTGGATAAGTCTCATATATCACAGAATTTCTAGTCGATTAAATATTACCTCGAGTTCTCCTCTCTATCGATAGGAACACCTCGCGATAATATGGCGCCTGAGGTTCTGGCGATACGAAATAAACTCGTTGGGTTGAGAATACGAAAAGACAAATGTTCGTTCAGTTTATTTCCTTCAATAGTTGGCATTAAAATTGTTTTAACAGCTGAATAATTTTCGGTGATGTGTCCGATAAACTTATCGCGAGTAAACTTCAGCGAACTTCTAGGAATTCTGTCGGCGTTAACCGTAATTTTAGCTTCAGTGGTAAATTTTCCATCAAACACCGACACAAACAACTCGTACGTTCCTTCAGTCAATTTGTCGTCGGAAGTGGTAATTAAACCAGAAGTCGAGTTAATTGAGAATTTATTTTCTGCCGATGACTTTAGAGCAGTGAGAGTGAATAGAAAATGATTATGTTGTTCGTCATGTTTACCATAATCACAGTCAGTTGCGGTAATCTTAGAAATTATAACATTTTTATATGTGGGCAATAAAATTGTTAGCTGATAGTGACTCATAGACAGCACTGGCGCGCAATCATTAACAGGAAGACAATCGATTTTTACCAGAGCATTAGTGGCTGCCTTTAAGCTCGGAAATCCGAGATCAGTTGCCGATACAGTAAAATTAATTTCTCTTAGCTTCTCGTAATCGCAGCGTCGAGCGAGCGTTAGCGCACCCGTTCGCTCTTCTATTGAAAAGTATTTGCGTCCCGTTTCTTCAATTATAGAATAGCTTATAATAGAATTATGCATCGAGTCATTATCGTAAGCTTTAATAACGAGCGGCAAGTTATTATCGGTGAGAACAATACTTCCAATTTGAGCTGATTCTAGTATATTACCCGTAAAGTATTGCTGCTTCCAATACGGAACGCAGTCATTAATATCTATCACATTAATAGTTAGTCGTGAAGTATCGTTAACTCCCACTAAACTAGTGGCCGATACTATTAGAGTATAATTTGTTTTCGTCTCGAAATCGAGTTCATTATTGAGCCATATTTCGCCATTATTAACATTAATCGCGAACTTGTTGTCAGAGTTTCCGCTAACAATTTCATAATACAGAGACTGCTTACTCGATGCCTTCAGCGACACAATAACCGTTCCAATCTTTTCATCCTCTTTAACGTCCACAGCATAATCTTTTTGTTCGAATTTCGGAGGAGAATTGTCTGGAATGCTAACAGATATGTGAACATTTGCAGTACTGCTGAGCGGTGACACCCCTTTATCGGTCGCTTTGATCACTAAATAATATTCAGACTGCTGTCGAGCATTCAGCTGTTTAACTAAATACACAAAACCGAGATCACTATTGATATCAAACACGTTATCCACGTTTCCCGATACTATAGAATAATTGATTTTAGCATTAATACCAACATCTTTGTCTACGGCCTGCACGTGAAGAACGGATGTTCCAATGGCTGACGTTTCCATAATATTAGCCTCAAAGTGTGGCAAAATGAAAGTTGGAATTTCATCGTTAACGTCGATTATATTAATCGAAACTTTGGCGAATGACCTGTCATGAGCAGTGTCCGACTTCAGACGTGAATTGTAGCATTCAATCACAAGCATGTGGTGTTTACCCGATTCATAATCGAGAGATTCTTTAACCTTGATCTTACCGCTCCAACTCTCAACTTCAAACTTTTTTAAACTTTCCGACGAATAAGTAGAATATATCGAGAATATAATGCCGTCAATGAAGTCGCGATCATTGACACTCAATTGCAAAATTTCGCTGCCTTTTGTTATATTTTCTAACACATTAACGGTATAACTTTCTTGAAGAAACACTACTTTACTGTCATAGACGTCGATTAAATTGATCATTAAATTAGCGTACGATGAGTTGATACCATCGGTGACAACGATCGTGAGATTATATTTATTTGTTAATTTGTAAGACAAAGGTTTTGCAACAATGAGTGCTCCGCTATCGCGAAATGCGAAGGTATTGCCTATGTTTCCAGATATTATGTGATAACATAGTTTATCGTTGTCTTCGTCCGACGCTTTGATCAAAGTGATCGCGTATCCCACGGATTCGCGTTCACTCATTGATATTTCTTTATCGTAAGATTCGATTTTCGGTAATTTATTCTCCTTTTTAGATTTAGCTGCAGACAGTATTCTTAATATTAAACGAATTTGTGATGATTTTCGGGGAGAACCGCAGTCCGAAACCGATAGAATGTAATCGTACTCTCCTTTCGGAATTCCATTCTTTGTCGCATAAATCGCTCCGCTATTTTGATCGATCGAAAACCAATTATAATCGTTACCCTCAATAAATTTGAATTGTAAAACACAATCATTGTCGTAATCTCTGTCGTGCGCAACAATTTGACAAATGGGCACATCAGACGAAATGTCGTTATAGGCGTAACAGCGATAGATGGGCAAAATAGATCGCGGCTCGTATTCATTCACGTCAAGTATGGTTACGATGATTGGTGTACGCGAAAGCATAGTAGTCATCACTCCGTTCTCGTCATCACCATTCGCTGCTTCGCTCACTTCAACATCAATTACATAACGAGACTGCGTTTCTCTATCAAGTTTTCGACTAGTCTTCACCAAACCGTTTTGATCGATACTAAACGGAACGTCATTAATAATGCGATATTTTATTTTTGTTTGGCTGTCAGAATTCAAGTCTGGGTCGTGAGCCTCGATCTGCAGTACTGTTGTGCCAATCGACGCATTCTCTGATACGCGCGAGTAATAAAACGCTTCCGTAGTAATCGGTGCCAAATCATTCTCGTTTTCAACTGATATGAAAACTTCCAAAAAAGTTGTCAGCGGAACAGCTGCGCGGTCTTTAGCCACTATGGTTAGCCAATAGTGAGAGTTTGTTTCACTATCCAATACAGCGGATGTGTGAATATTTCCATTTATGTCGACAGAAAATCTACCCAAACCGTTGCCACCAATTATTTGATAAATAAGAGGTAAATCACTGTCTTCGTCTATAGCTGCTACTTTAGTTACATATGTTCCTATCGGCATATTTTCCTTCACCTGGTATTCAAGTTCAAGTTTAGAAAATTACGACAAAAATAAGGTATTATTTGCTGTAAAAACTCACAGATGCTGTCACCACAATATCAGGAAATTTTGGCTCATGATAATTCTCATTGACATCCTCGACCTCAATAATCAGGAAAGCGGAAGACGAGAGTGAAGGATCGCCATCGTCTCTGGCTATTATGGTGATGTTATATATTTGCGTTTCCTCGAAATCAAGTGATTGAGTGACTCTAATGTTTCCGGTCAACTCGTCTATTGAAAATTTATCACTTTTAATGGAGTAATATATTTGTCCGGCTTTTCCTTCGTCGCCATCGAACGCAGTTATTTTCATAATACGAGTGCCTATTGGTATGTCTTCGCGAACTTTTAAGATATATGTGTTTTCGTGAAATAGTGGCGGATTGTCATTAATATCTAAATAAATTAATATTTAAGTAAATAAAATACCAGTATTTTAAAATAAATTTAATCTCATGGCTAATTTGTAATCATTTTTTAAATTTCTAATATGTTTTACGTCTAATTACATATTCAGACAGCAGTAAATAATTTACGAGAAAAATATTGTTAAAATATAGGCGCAATGCATATGATTTTTATGATGTTTTGAGTTTTTGAAAACTTTTGTATTCTCGGAAAATACGCGAAAACACTTTAAATTTATGATTAATTAATGAAAATTAATTCAAATAACTTAAGAGTTAGCAAATTTTTACAAAACTAATAAATAATTTATGGTAATATAAAAAAGATTATAAACGCTGTTTGAAAAAGTAAAGAGGAAATATTCCTCGCGTTATATAAACAAAATTTTCGGCCGTCAATAGTGTGAAAAATAAAAAAAAACAAAATTTAATCGAAACTAATATGATTTCTAAAGCTATTTACCAAATAAATGAGTTAATATGCTAAACGAATAGGTTTTTACAATGCCTTAACATAAGCTTATAAAAAAATGATTTTGACATTCGCTGAAGCATACCCTATATAATTATAATACTTAACTAAATAACTGTCTTTGTTTAAATGATAATTTTGTTGAGTCGTATTTAATCTCAATTATTCATACAAAATTTTTTTCTCTCTCTCAGCTAATTATCATATTGTAAAAATTTATTGCCGTTTGTGTTAAATGAAATAATTATACGGAGTTAAACTCTGTCAAAGTTCGCATAAACTATTTAAATATTTATTTAAATTACACATTAAAACAAATTATTATATTATAATCTTTAAAATTATAAATAAAATCCATGTATTTTTCAAAGAACAGATATTTAAAATATTATTTTTGGTGTATCTGTTCGAAAATAGCGTCAAAATACAGTAAAAAAATTTTTTATAATTAGTGTAAGACTTATAGATCCGAAAACCCAAATCTTATGAACAGTTTTAGAAGCATCTTTCAAGTAAGATTAATATTAAAACCAGTTTAAATATTTAATTCGTGTACGATATAATAATATTGTAGCCTATAAAACGATGCTTATATAAAAATTCAAATTAATTACACATCTCATACAATTTTTATGGCTTCAATTAAATAGAGTCTCTTTCCATTAGATAGAAACTGTAAATTCACAGTTGAATTATTAATAGCGCGTATTAGTGTGGGATTATACGAAAATTTGTTTTTTAATTGAATTTTAATTGCTGTCATAAAAATCGAAGTTTAGCTAAGATTAACACGATTCCGCTAAATGAGAAAAGTGAGCTCAAAATTCTCACACATTTAACCGTACATTACATTTATAGCATCACACTTCCGGACGAAAGTTTTGTTTAAAAGAGAAGTTTTAAAATATCCTAAACGGAAAAGTATGGTATAAATTGAAGAGAAAAAGCACTTTAATAGATTTAAAGCATAATGAGTTCATTTACAAAATGTTCGCTATAATAATTTTGTAGGCAATAAATAAACAAAAAGTTAGGCTGTAAATCTCTTTCGATGCGCAGTAAATTAATTTTTGCTTCGCATCTTCTAATATAGTTTTAAGGGGAAGAAAAAAAGCAATTAATAGCTCGCCTAAAAAAACTTGATTGTGCGTTGAAATTTGAAGATTTGTGCGCATAGAGCAGTAAATCACTAATTTTAATTAAAGCGTACTCGAAATACAAAAGTGATTAATTATCACTTGTCATAAATAACATACCATTTACAAAAATAGTAACCAGTGAAGTGGCTGTGCGCGAAGGAGAGCCTCCATCGCTGACAGACACGTGCAGTATATATTTATTTATCTCTTCTCTGTCGAGATTCCTTTCAAGAAACAAACTGCCATTTTTAGAGTCAATAGCGAACACATCCTTAAACCCCTTCAGCGAGTACTCCAGCATTGCGTTGTGTCCGTAGTCTTCGTCGGTGGCATAAACCTGTCCGATAAGGTATGGCGGAGCTATTGATTCGGAAATATTAAAAATAAAATTGTCTACAGTTGGACTGTTGTCGTTAACGTCTTCCACAACTATGACAATAGTATGATTAGCGCAAAGTTGGTCCATAGCTAAGTCACAAACAGTAACCAAAAGCTTATATTTGGAATGTTTTTCGTAATCGATGTCATCGATCACAAACAGTTCACCAGTAAATTGTTCGATAGTGAATACTATTTCATCGTTGTTACGATTTTCTATGTCTTGGTAATTCAGAGACCAGATCAACGTACCATCAAAGCCATGATCGGCATCATTTGCCACTAATGTCGCGATTTTAGTCCCTTTCTCCACGTTTTCGCGAATGTAAATTTCGCTAACGGTTTGATCGATTTCGGGTCTACTATTCTTGTACTTTGACTTCGCCTTCGCTTCAGTAGAGTAAGATCGAGAAATTTGTTCAATTTGCTGGTGTCGTTGCATCATATACATCGTGAGCTTTTGCGCAACTGATCCCTCATCGCATTCCACTAGAATACTATTCTTCGACGTCCGCTTATTACGATTTAGTCCATTAGTATCATCAATAACAACAATTTTAACGAATGACATGTCGGAAAAATAGTGGCCATCAGTGGCTGATAGCGTCAGTGTCCATGTCATGTCTCTTAGTGATGAACTGACATCTTTTTCGTCGTTCAAATTGCACGTTAGTCTCAGTATACCCGTATTTTCGTTCAGATTGAAACACTTCTCAGCCCTCGGCGTAAACATTTTGTAGGAAACAATACTGCCCTCATCGAGATCTATAGCCGAAAATGTCATTATTTCTGTCCACGGTTTGGTGTGTATTGGAATGTAAGCCGTACAGTTCTTTCGCTCGAATTGCGGTCTATGATCATTCACATCCTTCACTGTTAAATTCACAAATACTTCCGATTGTCTTCTGTAAGGTTCGCCCCAATCAGACGCGCGAATAAGCAACTCGTAATGATGTGGTCCTGACTCGTAATCTAATTTCTTAATAGTTTTAATTTCACCGGTGGAATGATCGATAGAGAATGGCAGTGAGCTGCTGCTCGATGTCGGAGAAACTAATTCGTACGATACTAAGCCATTATCGCCAGCATCTAAGTTATCAAAATTAATAATTAAATATGTGCTAAATTGCTAAACTATCGGCATATTTACCATTATCTGATGCAGTGACTAGAAATAGAAAACTTCCGTTTGGTTTATTTTCATCGACTTCGATCAATACGGAAGATTTATCCAAATTAAACTGCGGATAGTTGTCATTATCATCGATTAGTTTAATGTGAAGCTGCGTTGTAGCCATTCTTGTGGACCCAATTTGAGCGCTAATGACAAGTGAATATTTTGATTGATGCTCGCGATCGAGAGCTTTCTTGGTGTAAACCACACCATTACTAGTGATACCAAACTCATCGTCGTAATCGCCACCGATTATATTATACCTTAGATTAACAGTACTATCTTTTTGGTGCATAACAGTGGCCACTATTTTCATAACAATTGTACCGATAAGTGACACTTCATGTATTTCGGCGTAATAATGATCCGAACTGAACTGAGGCGAGCCGTACATTGCGCTGTTTAGTACTACAACTATCGATTGTGTGGCAAAAGTTCCGCCACAGTCTATTGCTTTAATAATTAAGTTAAATTTAAAAGTTGTGGCACTTTCATTCAAATAAGGCCTCACGAGTTCGATGTTGTAATCATTAGACGTCGAATTTTTGATAGCAAACAAACGCAAATCATCGCCGTCTACTATACTAACCGAACAGATCTGTCCAAATACACCCTTGTCTTCATCGGTCACGTGAATAACAGCGTATATTGGACTCACAGATGATGCAGACGCTAATAGTGTGCTGTGCTGTTTGAATGTGATGGTCGGTACGTGTTTATTCACTGCAATCACTTTTATAGTTACTTTCGCTTTTGACGACTCGAGCACTTGAGATGAGTGTTGAATGCCTCGATCTTTAGCTAATATCGTTAAGTGGTGAGTGTGTACGTGATTATTCGATGAGATGGTAAGTGGTCTTGAAGTGGATATAATGCCCATCGTTGGGTGGACGGCGAATGTGAGCGTGTCGTCAGCCATACTGTAATAGATCTCACCATTAAGACCTATATCAGGATCGACTGCTGTCACGCGAATAATACTGCTATCGATTGGCGTGTCTTCGGGTACACTCACTTCGTATGTTTCCGGGTAGAAGAATGGAGACAAATCATTCTTATCGGTGACGGTTACGAAAACACTGCACTTAGACTTGAGACGGAGTGCTTCGTTGCGAAGTGAGGTGATTGTGGCGCGGATTCGTAG
>JAQIVF010000580.1:0-20427 GCA_034698365.1 Steganacarus magnus
AAAAAAGTTAGAAAAGCTTTTGGTTGCGCAGTATATTGCAAAATTGATTGTAAGAAATTATTCATTTACAAACATTTCGATAAAAAATCATATTTCAACTGTATTGGAATTTCAATTAAAGATACAGATATTCTACTTATTTACAACTCAGCAACTACAACCAAAATACAAATGATAAAACATTTTCAAGAATGTTTGGATAGAAGCAAATGCGATAAATTAATAATCATAGGTGACTTTAATATTAATGTTTTATGCGGCACTAATTACGATTTTATATCGTTTGGATGATAAGGGTTTATCGTTAAGGAACAACGGTGTAACTACAAATGGTAACACAATGATCGACTTGGTGTTTTCTAGGAATTGTTCACCTGTTATAAATCAATATGAGTCATATTTCTCTTACCACAAACCATTGTGGTTCGCACTTTAAGATTTAAGTTTATATCTTAAATTAATTCATAACTTTTAGATTTATAATAAAATTAATCTCAATCATTTAATAAGAATGAAGTAATTTTTAATTCTTGAGCTCATCCTACCACTATTACAGCTGATCCGATAAAATCGAACATACAGTGCTGTTATGTAGTGGAAACATGACCACAATCAGTTAAAACATTTTGAACCAGATATTCATTTACTGTGCAGTGGTTAACTGATCTAGGGTTGAAGTTCTTTAGCCCTACCCCAAATTTATTTAATTAATTAATTATTTATTTATATATTGTATTTAAAACTAATTAAAAATTTAATATCTTATAAGCTGTTCAATCTGTGACACAAGCATTTGGAGCTATTATATGTTTTCCATATCAGGTATAATAAGGTATACCACTGAGCCACGACCTGATGCTTCTGTTAATTTTGAAGTGAGCTCTCTGTGAATGTGTCGTTCTTGTTTATTAATGACTCACTTCCTGTTTGCTAAAAATTAATTGCATATTTTTTCCATAGCAAACATTGCTTAAAATTATTTTTTCTTACAATAATAGTAATGGGTAACTATTATCAAAACATGGTTTACAAAATATTAAAAATTTAATTTAAAAACATTTATAAATATTCACCAATAATTACTATTATGTGATTTATACTTAAAATATTTATTACATTGCACTTTAAAACAATGTGAAAAATTTCTAAAATGTGCCTAAAACATTAAAAATCAGTTCTAAAACAATTGTCAAAAATTTTTTGATTAAAAAACGTAATTGTTATCCAAACTAATTTAATATTTTAAATAACTAGAATTTTTAATGTTAATTATAATCGAAATTAATATTTAATTGAAATTAAAAGAATTTAAATAATTTTAACTTAAATTCAATTTGAATTTAAAAATACAGAATAATTTAATTGTAATTTAATTGAAATCAAAATAAACTTAATTATCGTAATTGATACAATAATTGAAACAACACTACCTAAAACTATTGAAAAGTAAAAATATTAAAACATACTAAGTATTGTTATAAGACCTCCACTTTTTTAATTTCATATGACTTTTGCTTTCGCTTTTAAGGTAAATTTTAATTTTTCTTGTCAATTGCTTTCGTTTAAGCAAAAGTAAAAGTCAAAGATTATTTAACTTTCGCTTTCGATTTCGCTTTGAATAAACGAATCCACACTATTACTAAGATAATTGTTAAAAGATTTATAAATATATTGACTAAATCAAAAAAATTACAAAATTATTATTTGAAATTTAGATATAATTATCGGTATATAAATTTTTCAAATATAAAATAAAACAAATTAAAAGGAAATTTTTTATGATCCAAAAAGAATTATTATTAAATTCAATAAAACATAAACCTGTCATTAAATATAAATTTATCGGTTCCTAAAATTATCAAAAAGTATTAAAATATTAAATTTGATAGCAATTTATTTCTTTATAAAATAGCAAATCATTGAGAACTAGTATCACCAATTCTATAAAATATATTCCTAGAAATTTGTAAAATTATCCGTGAGATTTTTTTAATGAAAGAAACCAATAATTTTCTTGTTCAAAATTAAATAATTATGAAATAATAAATTCAATACATTAAAATAAAATACAAATAATTAAAAGTAAATAAATTTACCATTAAAGCTTATTTTTAAGTTGCGGGAGATTTGAACGTCAAGGTTTGACGTTACCCAGGAGCCAAGAGAAAACGATTAATTCTAGAACAAAACGGTGTTGGTCATACTTTTGATAATACAAATATTGAGCTAAAATTAAATGTATCGTACTGTTCAGCAGCCTCCAAAAATTACTAGTCAAATTTTCCTTAGATTTCAATTTAACTAAAACTTCTTAACAATACAGTTTATAAATACATATTTATATATTGTTTAATTTTCCTAAAATCCTATTTGAATTTTATTAATCAATTTTATTCCTTTATTATGTATAAATGTGTTAAAATTATAGTAAATTTGTTTAGTTAAGATTATGATGGGAGGTGAATTTATATAGAAATGTAAAAGATATGAATTTATATACAAATGTATGATGAATGATGATGTGATATGAATTCTTATATGATGTCGACATAAATAATATTATAATGTAGTGCATTGTTCAATGAATTTATATAAGCGATTGAATGAAATTATAAGGCATTATTAAGCTATGAGTTTTTGATGAATAAACTGAATAAAGAATTTAAAGTTGAATTGCGTTCTTGTCCATTATAATGGCGTCCGCAGACTCGGAGAAATACTACATGGTATGACCGATGCTACAATAGTGCGGCTAATGTAGATCTGGCGCCACGTTAAATTCCAATAATAGAAAATCATTATTAGATAAGCATCACGTTGTATATAATTTAAACTGTAAGGATTATAATATGAAATATGTTGGAAATAATAAGAGAAAACTTAATCTTAGAGTTAATGAACATAAAAAAGCTTTAACTAGTTATAGTTTTAAGTCTTATGTCGCTAATCACTCATTAGATTTTAAGTATTATATTGATTTTTCAAAACCTACTGTATCATACATAGATTACAATAATAAAACTCGAGAATTTTTAGAGAGTTGGGATATCGAGAAAAATAAAAAACTAAATATTCCACTCATTAATGTTCAAAAAAATCAAAAAATCTATATTCCTAAACAATATAACCACTAATTTAATATAATTATTAATATATATATTTTTTTTTCATAGAACCAGTCATAACTTCTTATGACTGGTTTTATGGCATAGTTATAATTAAATTTTAAATATGATATGGAAAAATTTATGAACAGATATTCAATACTTTTTGAATATTATTTTATACGCTTAGCGACAATATCTCTCATTAGCCTTAGTTTGATCACTTTTAAAGTTGTAACTGTCATTAAAATAAAATTCATCAACAGTTTACAAATATTCATAAAAACTTTAAAAGTATCACTAAAAATTTTTTGAAAGAAGTGGTCATCATTACTTCGAAACGTCAATTTAAATTACGAGCGTGGTGTTTAACTGGAAAATACAATCAAATTATTTCATTTAAAAATCATGTTTTTATTTTTAATCTTTTTTTTAATTCTTTCAACAATTTTATGATTAATGTTTTTGGGTAACATTATGACATAACAACTCCCAATTGCTAGAACTTCGGAAGTAACTCCACGAAGAGTGTAATTCATATCAGTAAATTTAACATCTAACTTCTTAACGATATCTAAATTAATAGTTACATGAAACGCGCCTGTATCTAATAAGACATAGATTACTATTTTATTGTTAATTTTTATCTTTACTAATGGGTTGTGGACAAAGACCCGAAAACTATTTGAGGAATTTATATTAAAAATGACCTCATCTCTACCCTCAAGAGATGGGTAAAACCATTTAAATTTTGTTGTTCTTGCTTTTGATATTGTTGCTGTTCGCAATCATCACTGCTTATAGTGTCTGCAGACATGACTCGTGATGTTGTATTTGAATTGTTCGCTAATCTCTGTTGAAGCGCTTTTTCTTGTTCGGCTTATGTACGTCTTTTACCCGACTTCATATAATTGCAAATCTCTTCTGTGTGTTTGCTTCCCAAACAATAATTACATTTGAGAAATCGTTTATTCGAATTGTTGTATGCATTGGTATTTATAGAGTTGCTATTATTGTTTAAATTGCTACCACTGTTGCGATTAAACCGATTGAATCGATTTTCCGATTGTTGTGTTGGTGGCGACTTTTTATTTTGTTTGAGCAATCACTCATCTCTTTCAAGTTTCGCTGCATGAAAGTTCCAGTTATCCAAATGCATGATTCGATCTAAGAAATGAGCAGTTCTTTAATTCTGATCGCTAACTAGAGTTAGTGCTGCTGTAGTTTGCGTTCGAGGATGCAGTTTCTCGACTAACACTGCTCTAAACATATTGTCGTCATACTCAGCATGAGTTTCGATAATTATCTTGTACTAATCGAGAAAATCAGCACAATTTTTATAATCCTCACGCGTTAGATTTTTTACTCGTAAGTAAGCGGTAATTTTTGCAGAGTTAGAGGTAAATTTTTGAATGAATTTTGCTTTAAACTCATCCCAATTATAGTTTTTAAATATTTCGTAAAATTTATTATATTTTTCAATTAAGTTAATATAAATTTTTGAACTAAAAGGTCTTTGAGTCTATGATCAGGAACTTTATTATATTTAGCTTTTGACTCAAAATTATCTATAAATTTACGCGCAGGAGTGTTAATATCAAACTCCTTGATATCTATTAAAAACTATTTTTCTGACTTACATTGACTGCAATGTTTGTGTAAGTTGCTTCGACATATCTCTGAATGAGTCGGCAATGAATGATATGTCCGATGTTTGAGATGTGTTCGCTTGAGTTTGATTTGCATTGTATGTGCTGTTATTCGATTGCTGTGTATTCTCTGAAAGCGTTGCTATTATATATAAGAGTGTTTTAAAACGATCGGTAGTTTCCGATTCACGCTTTTTCTGCAGTTCGAGCTGTTGATGATATAAGCTCTTTATGTCATCGTATCGTTGACTTTCAATATCTCTTTCATTTAATTCTGTCTGAAACTTAGCCTCTAATTCACTGACTTTAGCTTTTAGTTGCGCTTACATTTCGCTAACATTAAAAATATATTGTTTAATAAATAGACTGATAGTTTTTACAATCTTTGTTGACTTGAATTTCTTTGACATTATTGTTGTCATTTCTTATCTGTAAATTTTCTTCGATTGACTCGACTTCTGTTGACTCTTTTTGTTGAAGTTCGACGCTTTGATTATTTTTGATGCAATCCTTTTCATAAATTATTTGAGTAATTGATTCGAATTACTTTCAAAAAGTTAGTGCATTCGCAAAAATTTATTTCGTTGATAAATAATTTAAATTTCGCTTTAGCTTTCAAAAAGCGACGAAACACTATTTAAAACTGTAAATGAAATAATGTTACGTTAGTAAATCATTTTATATTAAAAATAAAGTATTTAATTGGATAGACATCATTGATGGAGTAAAAAATTTAATTTTCTAATTTGTTTTAGATAAATTGTTTCAATCTCTGCTCTGTATAAATATGCTTTTACTTAACATAAAGTTAAAGTAAAAATAAAATTCTATTTTATTTTACTTTTATAAAAGTGAAGCAAACACAAATATTTATTTATTAATTGAAGTTCATTTAAACTGATTAAAATAATTATTTAATTTGTAATTTTAAACTGTAATATTTATTTAATTGATTTTTTTAATTAATTCAAACTAAATAAGATTTTTAAAGTTTGTGCGAGAAATACTGAGCGTAGATTTGTGATAAAAAATTCAAATTTTTTTAAATACATTTTTAAATAGTCATTTTTTTGTTAGAAAATCAATTATTCATATAATAAATTATTATCTGTTACTTTTACATATTCATCATTGTATTATTTCCTATTTTAAAATCTTTCATTTCTTTTACTTTTTTTTCTAGATTTATTTTAAATTTAACTTTAAATGTCAAAAATTGACTTAGATCGCATTGTTGTATTTAACTTTTATTGTTGCATCGTGTTAAAAGGTTTTAACAATTGTTACATTTGCGCAGTGATTTACATTATTTATAGATGTTGTATCTTTATTATAAAATTTTCCAAAGCATAGAGCATAAATTATGCAGTAAAAGACGTAATTAATTCATAAAATCACCTAATTATCAAAATTAAAAGTAACTTTATTTATTTCGAAGAAAATTCCGTTATTAATGAAAAGAAAAATCCCTTTTTGGAAAAATGAGTGACGAAATTGCAGACTGTCCCATATCCATATAAGTCACTTGATTTTATAGAAACCAGATCAAAAAATTAAAAATAAAAATAAATTAATTAGTGTTAATAAAAGTGGGAAATCAACGCAACAATCTATTTCACAATTTAACAAAGAAAAATTTTTTTATTCTAATGGGTGAACAACTGCCGGCCAAAAATATAAACTCTCTATTCCAGTTAAACCATACATATAAAATATTTTTTATATACAGTTTTTATAAAAACAATAAGTTTAAGTTATGATTCTTAATTATTAATTTATTAAACCTGTTTTAAAATTAATTATTTACTCTGACTTGTGTACACAGTTTATAAGTTACAAAAAAATTAGATTAATCCATACTTAATATAATTAATTTATATTTAAGAATAACTCACTATAAAAAATATTAACAAACATTTAACCACAAAAAATCTGTTATATCTTTCATTAGCTCCATAAATAATTGTTTAATTTTATCTTAAAAATCCAGGTGGTTCTGTTTATGACCCATACATTAAGAAAATTAAGAAAAAATAATGATCCACCAGAACATGATATTCAAAAATCAGTTTTTGAAAATACATTATTACTTGATTGAAAGTTTGGAATTATATCGATTCTTAAGTTAGTGAATAAGTTTTCTAATGTAGAAAGCTGTTGCCCTTATATTAAAAATTGACATCAAAAATTAATATGACTACTTCTAATGTGACTTAATTTATTTTTTAACTTTTTAAAAAAATTTTAAATAAAGAAATTTTCTTTGAAATTATTTGAAAATATTTCCATTGATTTCTCAAAGAATTTTTCTTTGAGAATAAAATTCTTTGACAATCTTTGATCAAGGAATTTACTCCATGATTATGTTCTATATAAAAACAAATTCTTTATATCGTAAATTATTAAAATTGTTATCAAAAAATATTTTAATATTTAAAAAAAAATTGTGTATAAAATATATTATATAGTTGTCACTTTGCTTCCAAATTAAATTGTATTATAGGCAGGCATACGGTTGCCACCCCAAAATTCTTACTAACCGGACAATCTCGGTAAAAAAACCGGACATATCCTTTTTCATATTTACATTTTTTATCTTATAAATCAGAAAAACCGGACACACTGTTTTTGTCAATAATTTGATACATAACTAAACTGCATTTTTCGACCAAAAACCGGATTGTCCGGTCAAAAACCGGACAGGTGGCAACCGTAGGCAGGCAACCAGTAGTTTCGGCTTATAATTGAAACAATTTTTAACTTGTCGTTAAACTTATTAAAAAAGTTTTTAATTAAAAAATTAATTAATATTTTAATTTGTTTTATTTACCTTCAAAAATCGAAAACAAATGAAATTTATTTGACTTTCAATATCGTTTAAGAAAAACTAAAGGCATCTCTTTTTACAATAACTTAAAAGTTTTAAATTTAAAAAAGTGTTTGATAAAATCAAGGGAGGTAAATGTATTTAGTAAGGTAATTTTTCTTTCAAGATAATAGAATTTTTTACAGAAAAATTTTAGCCTTCTTTTAAATATTGATATCAATATTCGATGATTTTAAAAACATGGATTCGATCACAATTATCCAATTTATTTTATAGAATAATCATTCTATATATATATATATATTAATTATTTTTAAAATTAAATACTTTTTACCTGATATTTATTATCTAAAATTATCACCTGATAAACAAATAAACAAATGTAATTTGTTTTAAAATATCACAAGAATTTCTTTTAATAAATTCTTTTAAAGAAAACTAAAAATTCTTTAAAAGTCTTTATCACAATCACAAGTTATTAAAGTTTTATTTTGAAAAATCAAAATTAAAGTCAAAAATCATTAATTTTTTGTTTAAAATCAAATAAATTAAATCAAAATATCCAAGAAAAATAACAGCACAACCCTACTTAAATGAATATAACTAAGTCTCCTTGCTTTTATGTGATTCAAACTCATATTTTTAAAAAACTATTATCACGTGAAATAAAAAAAAGTTTTTTAAGAAAAAATTCTTTGCCATTCTTTGATTACACTTTGGTTATAAGAATTGGTTTCCAAAATTCTGGAGAAGTCGAAATTCAAACTCATTACATTTCAATGCAAACAACCCATCAATAGAAGCTCAGAATATGAGATATATTTTATCCTTAAGTATAATAATCAATTATATACAATTAAAATTTAAGTCTTAAAATGTTTTTTAGGCGTTAAGTCAATTTTACCGATGATTATCACTAACTGAATCAATATTCGGGTCTGTTTATTATTTGATTTATATTTACAGTTTAGAATGCTTTAAAATTATTTAGTCATGTCAATTATTTTCTATCCAAATTGTAATATAATTACTATTTGATTTTTAATTAGTGTTGTATTGATTATTAAAAAGAAAAAGAAAAAGACGAATTATTTGTTCTTTTTTTTCTTTCTTCAAAAGTAAAATTAAAATTCGATTCAAGGATTAAATAAAAAGAAAAGTATTATTCAAAAATTTTATGAAAGAAAAAGAAAAAGAAAGTAAAATTTAAATTAAATTGAAAGACAAAAGAAAAAGAAAAAGACATTAAAAAGTGGGAAATTTAAATCAAAAGAAAAATTAAAAGAATAAATAATTAATCATTTTGTTTTTCTTGAAGAAAAAAAAAGAAATGCAAAATTAAAATTCGTTTCAATAAAAAAAGAAAAAGAAAAGTAAAATTCAAAAAAATTTTGAAAGAAAAAGAAAAAAAAGTAAAATTTAAAATAAATCTGGAATAAAAAGAAAAGAAAAATTAAAAAATAGGAAATTATACAACACTTCTTTTAATATGCTTTAATTTAAATTGGATTTTTTAACGAACAATGATAAAATCAAGGTTGAAATATAAATTTGACATTGTCCGTGCTTCTTTGTCACGATATTTGGCTGTAAAATAATATATATCCTGTTTGGGCCGTGATATAGAATAGATCCATTTTGGGCCATAATATTGTAAAGATCCAGTTTGATCAGAAATATAGTATAAAACTCGCTTTATGACACAATTATAACATTGAAATTTCACTATTATAACCGTATGATTTTAGTAAGATGGGAGCGAGAAAACTTAGTGAGCAGCGACCATTAATAATCATTAAAAAATAATATATTATCCATAAATCTAATTAAAATAACAGTAGTATTAAAATGCTTGTAAACAAGCAGTAAAATATGAATTAAAAGTTTTATTTGCTAAAAGTACAAAAAAATTTTATTTAATCAATTGTTAGGTATGGATTATTTGTATTTATAATTAATCTTCTAAATTGTTGGCTTCATATATATTCGTGATGTTCACTGTTCGAGTGCTGAACACTGACTGAAAAAAATTTTTGTGTGCACACTCTCAAGTACTAATGACAACATACAGTTAAAGTATATATGTAAAATGATAACAACATGGCGATAAAAAACTAAAACTACAATTACTGTTACTGTAACAGTAATAACAATAATTTTGGTTTTAGTTTTTTGTTGCCATGTTATCATTTTACATGTATACTTTAACTTTATGAATGACAACAATGCTTTTTAAGAAAAATTTTAGTTTAAATTATTAAAAGTATTGTTGGCGGAGAATATTTATTTGTATTACTATCTTTAATATTATTTTCTAAAAAATATTATCTCAACAATTGTAATTTTAGCCTTTTATAATTACTTTAATGCCATAAGTTTATCAAAGTGAGCCAATATGAATGTTCGTTCTTGTTTATAAAATTAATTTTTGTTTTCATTTTATTTTTCTTCTATATTTTATTTTGATTTGTCTTTTTTTATTTTATTTATAACGTTCAATAGATTTTTAAATTCTCAAATTAATATTTAGAAAGTGTAAAATGAAAGTTTGATAGTATTCTATTTGTGTTTATATCACAAAATCAATTAAATAAATATAAAATTAATACGCCAACATTCTTTCTTCCACTAAAGTATTTTGGTTTAGTTAATTTTAATATAATATTACAGATTTCTTTAAATATTTGTTAGAAAAATAAATTATCTAAAATCTTATAAAGCTTTCGAGAAGAATATGATTTAATGAATGAAACTTGAATTTTTGAAAAAAAAGAAATAAATAAAGTTACACTAAAAATATTAAAATCAACAACGATTACGATTACGATTAATTGAAATTTTAATCGAAATTTTAATTCGATTTTAATTTCGATTAAAAATAATTGAAAATACACTACTACCAATCTTAAAATTAGAAATTTTAACACAATTCATCCAGTTACTACGCAATTATGGATCAACTGAACGCTGATGTGGCGCTACTGAACGCAGGTGTCAATAACCTCGTATCTACAGTTTCAAATACATGTACATTAATTATACTTTTTGAAAAACGTTTATCACATTTATGAATAAATTAATACATGTACATTAATTATTATTTTTTAAAAAACATGTTTTTAACTTTGACTAATTTAATACCTTTACATTAATAATTTTTGAAAAACATTATTTCCACTGAATGAATAATTTAATACATGTACATTACTAGTATTTTTTGAAAAACATGTTTTTCGCTTTGAATAAATTAATACATGTATAATAATTATAATTTTTTGATAAACATGTTTATCACTAAATTAATAAATTAATACATGTACATTAATTATAATTTTTGATAAACATGTTTTCCACTCTATAAATAACTTAATACATATACATTAATAATTTTTTAAAAACATGTTTTTCGCGTTGAATAAATTAATACATGTATTATAATTATAATTTTTGAAAAACATGTTTTCCACTCTATAAATAAATTAATACATGTACAATTATTATAATTTTTAAAAAAAGTATTTAAATTTATAAATAGAATAACACACGTACTTGAATTTACATTACATTATCAGTAAATAAAGAAAGATTTTTCATTGAAAATTATATTTCAAAAATTTTAATGGCTTTATATAAAAGCAATAATTATGATTATGTAAAATAGTTTCAGGGATTGTGTCTTCATTAAATTATTAAGTCTATCAACAAAGAACTTTATGTAGAGGTATTATTGCCAGTTTCGAGATCAATTCAAAACAACCAGCCACTTGAAACTTTGGATCAAAATTTGGTTTACGACTTTTTGAAAGAAATTGAATTGGAAAAATCTAAAGAAACAAATTTTTGTAGCGGTAAAAATAACATATATTTTAATAATAATATTAAGTAATTAATTTATTTATTTAGAGGAAGACACAAAGGATGAAGAACGAGTTTCTGTGTGTTTTCAATACATGTCGATGGTATTAAGAAAAATATTATGTGTTTTTTGTCGCCAGCATTCAATGATAAAAATTAACAACTACTATATTTGTCGATGTGGACATAAAATAAAGATGCCAATATCAAAGAAAATTTTAATGAATAAATTTGATATTGCTCTGAATTATCATAGCTACTTATATGAAAACAACTTCCATAGCTTTTATCCGTACTCTGTTTTGGACGTTGAAAACTGGGATAACATTATTATTAATTGCAAAGTTTGTGGATTTGACGAAAAGATATATTAAAGAAAAAAATATATTAAAAAAATCAAACAAAAAAATTCAAAAAATAAAACATTTATTTAAAATAAAAAAATACTTTATAAAACGTAAATATATTTAATACAAATAATATTTTGAATAAAAGTTAATTATTAATAAAAACCTATATAATTATGTTAAAATTTTTGTAATTGAAAACAAATCATTAAAAATATAAAATTGTTATATAAAAAATGTAAATTCATATTTATGATTTAAAAAAATTGATTATATAATCAAAAACTATCTTAATTCTATATTTATTAAAAAACATATATAACTCATTAAAAACGTTATTTAAAAATGTATTATAAAATTGATTAAACAAAAAAATAAAAATGTAAATTGATATTTTTTAAAAAATAAAAAAATTTCTAAATATTAATGTTGCTTATTGATGTATTCTTAGCATAACTAATAGTGTGTCTTCAAAAGTACCATTACTTTTTCTTCCCTCATAGATAAATTCGATGCCTACAAAATAGAATAAAAGTTAAATAAAATAATTTTTTATTGATTTTACCTGAATCATTCTCATTATTGTTTGGGTTTTCCAATGTTTTTTTCGGTTTCTCAATTAGTCAGAAATTTTAATAAAAACTTAAATATTATAATAAATAATTTTACCTTTGATACGTTTATTTGAAGTGTAAACAGTTGTTAGAAAGTGTATGCACACATGCAATTAATTAAAAGATTTAAGGAAAAAACCGTTGTTTTTCATGGAATTTTTTGAAAAGTTTAAATTTAGAAACTATATTAGCAAAATAGAATTATCATAAAATTTTCCAGAATAAACTAATTTTTTGCTTAAAATTTCCATAAAAGACAAACTAACAAAATTGTATATAAGGAGCATAACTGAATGTAAAATTTAATTTAAGTTACTTATAAAAGTTTTTAAAGTTAACTTCAAATACTTTGATTTTCGACTATTTTTACCAAGTTTTAGATTGCAATAACTATTATATACGTAAGTTTATATATTTTAAATGCATTTTTGATCAAAAAATTAATATTTATTTTATTTAGATTTCTTGTTATCAAGCAAGTATTGCTTCAGTTTATCTTTGTTTCTGCCGAGGAATTTAATCTCTGCGACAGTGATCTTTCGAATCTGATTGAGCGTTAAAGGAATATCATAATCTCTTGAGAACCGCTGCTGAATCTCCAGAGCCCTCATTCTTTCGAGACTGATATCAAGTTTATAAATTGAAAATAATTTAAAAAAATTTTAGTAAAAATTATCAGGTAATTTTTATACCACTATGTATTTTTATAAAATAAATTTGCTATTGTCTGTGTAAGTCGCTTTTTTATAGGAGGCTTTTTATATTAATAATGGGTTATTTATGTTAATAAAGTGATTTTAAGATAGGAGGCTTTTTGTATGAAAAATGGTTTTTACAGTTAAATGATATTTTTAAAATTACAGAATAGGTGTCATTTAAGTTAAAAATTGGTACTAAAAATTTTTTAAGTCTTTATAATCACTAATCGAAAGCTGAACAGTAAGACTAATTTTCAATTATAATAACTATTTAGATGAATGTTTTTAATGTTGAAAATTTTTTGTTTAAACAATATTTAATAAAATTTATGTATAGTTGAGAAAATATTTTGACAACAATCTACTAAAAAATGTTTAATTAAATTGATTGCTGTATAAAAATTTGTGATGTCTAAGAGCTGTACATAGACTGAAACTTATTTCTGTACACTCATTGAAGTTTTTTCAATTAAGTTTAAATTAAAATTTTTTGGTTTAAATTATGGATAGTATTTTTATCTGAGAAAAATAATTTGCATTTGTTTCTTTTTATATTATTTTTCTAAAAAATATTTTCTCAATAATAGTTTAATAATTGTAAATTGCAACCTTAAAATTCATTTTATTACTTGAAATATTGATCAATGTAAAATCATTTTATAAATATTTAAATTAAGGATGCAAGTTTTCGGAAGTGCTTCCTGTATTGGGGAGTTAATTTAAAACTAAAACAACACTCATCGAACAGCACAACAATTATAGATAAGCTTTTCTTAAATATTATTAAGGGATATATTTTTAGATTACAGTTTTCGATTCTTTTCAAATTTTATTATTAAAATTATTTTTAAATCGATTCTATTTCATATCTTTTCTAATCTTTTTTAATTCTATTAAAATTCTATTTCAATTTTATTCCAAATCAAATAAAAATTTATTCTAATTTAATTTCAATACTATTCCAATACAATTCCAATTCTATTCCATATATATTAAAATTAGTTTAGTGTTAACTAAAATATTAACTTAATGCAAAATAGATTTATTAATGATATATTTTAAGAATTATAACTAGATTTAGTATTATAGGTAGAATGATAATTAAATTTTCGACATTTTATGTTCCTAAAGTACTATAACAAAATTATTTCAACTTTAAAAATAATATTAAATATAAATATTACAGTAATTATTTTATTAGCTCACTATTTATTGAATATTATTTTTTATGATTTTGGCACTGTCTGTCTGTACTTGTTACCGCAGAGCACTTTTGAATAAAATTAAGCTCTAAATGAATGCATTCTTCTTGTTATAGGTAATCATTAATATTTAATAATTATTTAGAAAACAATGGAGAGGGGTTTGCTCAAAGATTTAGATTTTATTGTTGATTTTATTATTGTACCAATTTAATTTTTAAATTAAATAAAACCTTTAAATTTTCAGTTTATATAAATTTCTTAAAATATATTAATTTTTTAGAAATAGTGTGATCATTATTCTAATGTCAATTCTTGGATTATTTATGAAAGTTTCATTGACATAAGGTAAAACCTGGAAAAAGCTTTATTATGCTGTTTTTTGGCGAAAGAATTAAATTCCTGGATTGGACAGGGAAATCGCATAAATTTGGTCAAACTAATTTAGAAATAAATAACATAAATTCACAGATTCAACATGATTATATCTTGGATATTATTTTATTTTTTATTGTTTAGTTAAATTATTTTTTAATTTTTGATATATCAATTGTTAATTTTATTTTATTAATATAATTAAAGTCTATTTTAATTTGTTCAACTTATAAATTTTACAAACTTTGAAACTTTAGCAAAATAGTTCATGTGATGATTATAATTTTAAATCAGTTTTTATTTAGTAGCAGAGATAACAAAAATTTAATAACTTTAAATAAAGATTTTATTTTAAATTTTAATTTTAATTAAATTTTAATAAATTTTAAAAACATTAAAGAATTATTTATAATATATCTCTCAATTTACTTAAAAAGTGAGAAATTTTAAAATAAAATAAATTTTAATAATTGTTTCTATTGTGATTAGTTATTTGATTTACTCTTATGATATGACGTCTAATTAATGTTTGTTTAATTTAAATATTTTTAAATAAAACTTAATTTTCTAATTCGTTTTTTCAATTATATTTAATCTATCTTGTATTAAGTTAGTTATTCGCTTACCAAACCTAAGATGATAATGAGCTAAAAAATAATTCATATACATATCATATATATATTTAATTTATAATGATATTTAATGATTTATTAGTATAATTAACGAGAAAAGTTTTCTTTATAAACAGTAGAACTATTATTCTTTAATAGAAAACTTAGTAGAATAGTTATTCTTATTGATGAGAATAAAAATCTGATAATAATTAAAATTATTTTAAATTCAATATAAAACCTTTTTGCTTTCATAGATATTTCATATTATTCAAGACGTGCTATAGACAGTTCACGGAGTTTTATGTTTTCAGTCTTATTAATTTAGGTTACACTTACTGGCAATTTCCAATTTTATAAATATGAATTTTTTATCGAAGTAAAATAAAAAATAATAATATAATTAAACTAAAAAAACCTGAATTCACTTCAAAACTAAAAGATAATAATAATTTATGTAAATCTGTAAATACTAAAATTCAATATGTAAATAATGTAATTTTTTTTGGTTCCAAAAGAATTATCACAAAATTAATTCAGTCATAAAATTTTCATTAAATATAAATACTACAGTTAATTAATAAAATATACAGTAATAAAAATTCCTTTCAAAACCCGGTATATACCAAACTGGGATATAAAATGAATTATATAGATCATGTTTTATATGTGAAAAACGTGTGCCACTAAAAGCACCTAGCGAGCTAAACTGCGTTAGCCGCAGACGTGTTATTCTGTAATTTTAGAATATAAAGACATCCAGTAATAATAAGGCAAGAAAAAGATGCACAAACAAAAAAATTGCAAATGTTCTGTGAGTAAATGAAAAAAATTGAATTGCAAATTTCTGCTGAAAATGAAAAACTGAAATCTGATGTGACGATAGATGTGTAAGTAGCAATGAAAATGGCAAGGTTGGGAATAACACTAACCAATGTGGCAGAACAGTGGAGAAATTTTCTCCGATTAAATTAACAAAACCTATTATGTGTTTGTATAGCGCTTATGATAAATAACTTTGGATCCAGATTAGTGCAAAAGAAATAAATGATGATTTTAAAATAATGAAAGCTAGTCAATTTACCTTTTATGATGAGATGATTGTGCATTTAAAGTGTGCAAAAGATTAATAGAAAAAAATGATTACGTAAAGTAAGAATTACAAATGTGATGACTTAGGATTTGGTACAGAATTGTATTAATGGCCACTAACAGAATACACAACAAAAATCGAGTCAACAACCGAATAAACAAAGACAGATCACGCGATGTGAACACTGTAATGGTATTAATCATACTGCTGATGCATGTCGATTATCAAATACACCCAGAGATCAAGCAATAAAACAGAGACTTGAACAAATTAATCGATATATTATATTAGTAATAAGGAACGCAAAGAGAAAGAAGACGAATGTATGTATATGTATTTTTTTCATTTTATATTATTTTTCAAAACAATGTTTTCTCAGAAATTTTAATCTGTACTCTCTAAAAATAAAGGTCTAATAATTTCAAAGATAATTTTATCAAAGTGAGCCATTACGAAGTTTAGTTATTGTTTAAATATTAGGCTTAGTTTTGCTAACTTACGATACTTAAAATGAAAATTTATTATAAATTTTTTCCAAATATCGTTAAACAAAATTAAAAACTAGTTATTTTAGAACAGTTAATACTTATTTACAGTTTTAATTATTTGTGTTAATTGGTATTTTCTAGTGTTGTTTCCAAATAAATAATTATAAATCTATGTACTTATTTTGAACTAAATAGTACTCGCATACCGAACCTGTTCAGGTCTTCAATGCTTAAACGCTTATATAGAACCATTATATAGTTTTCATCATTAAACGCATAGCAATTCAAATCATGAATATATAATACTGTTGCGGTCCTGATTGCACAGCCGCTAATAGGTTTGATTACTTTCTCAAATATCTAAAGGAGAGCTCCTATAGATTACCATTAATGGTCACTGAATTAACATAAACTATACAACTTTATTATAACCACAAATTAATACAAAGTTGACGTGTTAAAGGCAACAACACACTACATTTATTATAATAGCACTATGAATAATAGGGGGTGACGATAGGGTCGTAACAATATACTGTAGAATAATAGATCCATCTTTTTTCCATATATATCTTAACGTAAAACAATTCTTTAAGTGTCAAACTAGGTATCGTACATATATATTTAAACTCTCCCTTAATTATTGAACTTCATCTAAACATTATATTAATTTATTAGCAATGATAACTAAAATTTATTAACTATAAATTAACATTAAAAATTTTAATTTGAATAGATTATTAAACAAGAAATAAACATCTATAAAATGTCTCTCTCTTTTTTATGTTATATTTATAGTATATTTAGCATTATATGTAAAATTCATTTATTAATTCTTTAGCGAATTTTATTATTTGCATTATACTTTCGAAGTGACGATTAATTAGTGTTTATTTTATTTCCATTTAATTAATTACAATTTTAGTTCATCATTAGTGTTTGAAAAAGCCTTTTTTCAATTTCATTTTTAGTATCATTTATATCAAATTGAGCTCAAAAATTAAATCATGCATGTGTTTATTTATTTAAATATAATACCGCAAAGATTTATCACAACATAAAAACTAATAATGTTATCATTGAATTTATAATAATTATAAAGTTGTTTTAAACAAGACTGATGGCTTTTTTCACGCGTCAATCAAAAGAAATACCAATGAAAGAATCACACACTATTTTCAGAGTGTCAGTGTTAAGACAGAGTATAAAGAAATTAATATCTTGGTAAAGTCCTGATAATTACACGTATGATTTCAATCTTGAAAAGAATAACGTAAGAGATTTTTTAATTAAGAAATGAAGACGAAAAAGAACAAACAAGATAAGATTTACGCCGGTACTGCAAATTTACGCTAAAAGAAATGCTCATTTTCTAACTTTTTCTATTATAGTACAGGTAATATTATTTAGCGGTGAAATAAAATTTTACGGTCTGCTTCACATGCAAGTCTGACTGATTTCGCGTTGTTTATGCTATTTTTGATTCAGCAGAAGACACTCGACCTCACTTGGTTGCTATTTTTGCTATTATTCGTTATCTACAACCGCGCAACAATTTTACTTTGCTTTTACTTGTCTTCAAGAAAAAGAAAAAGAACAAATATTTTGTCTCTTTTTAAAAAGCAACACAACACTAGTTTTTACTCGATATACTATACAATAGAATATTTAAAATAATTAGTTTTGGTTAGCATTGGTTCTAACATTGACTTAACCTTTTATTAAAAAATTTGTTAAGTTAGTTGTGAGAAGAGAGAAAAGTGAAATCAGTCTGAGTTTTTTAGTTATAGAATTCACATCACATTTTTTATTAGAAAAGGTTTTAGATAAAAATCATTTTTTTAAGAATTTTAATTGATTAAAATCAATTCACGAGCCTTACGTGTAATTCTACTGCAAAACTGCTGATAAGTATATAACTTGCTATCACAAACATTCTAAACTTTTGTCCATAAGCTTTATTTTGATATTGCATAATTTAATATCTTAAACAAAAGCGTAAAAACACTAACACTAATTTAAAAAATGAAATCAATTTTTCTTATCACAGAAATACCCAATTTTACTTATTGATTAATAAAAAGTTAATAATAAAAAAATATTATTTTTTTGCTTTACAGTTTATTTAATTCTTTATTAAAGACACGTTTAAAGACATGGAAATAAATCAAGACTAATTTATAAAATAAAATAAATTGCAAAAATATCCCTCTATCAAAAAGCAACATATATGCAGATTTGTCAATTTGAATAGCTTATTTATTCAATGAAATTCAAAGTGATCTAAAAATTAAATTATGTTTAATTTTTAGCTTATAAAATAAAATAAGAAAAAAGGTAAGATCTTTTCCTAAATTAATTGGTTTTTTGTCTAAAAATTGGCTTGTAATTCATAATTTGAAGGTTAAGTACAGTTCCAGTTATCAAAAAGAAAGATCCTGTTAGGCCTTATTTGAATTATATTGAATTTTAGTAATACTTAATCGAGAAAACGTTAAATAAGTAAAAGTATAAATAAGTTTATGGAATGATATTTTTATAAAATTTATCAAAAATTAGTGTTGTTTCAATTGTGCATTTTGAATTTAAATTAAATTACTATTAAAATTATATATAAATTTTAAATTTCGATTAAATTCAATTAAAATTATTAACAAATTTTGAATTTAAATTAATTTCAATTAAAATTATTCAAATTTGCTTTAATTTCGGTTATATTTAAATTTCGATTTCGATTTCAATTATATTAAATGTTTTAAAAATTTATTGTTATTTGGCTTAAAATTAAAATTATTCGGTTTAATTCTCTTTATTATACATTTATATTTAATAGATTTGTTATTTGAATATAAACTTATAGGCAATTTATTGCTCATAAACTAATAATAAATCACAATTTCATCTTAATTGAAATTATAATTTCAATTACTATTAAGATTTTCCATAATTCGAATTTGAATTTCGATTACCAAATAAATCTTTATTTAAATTAAATTAAATTAAAATTATTACAATTATTTATAATTTCAATCAATTTCAATTATGATTAATTGAAATTTTAATTCAAATTTTAATTCGATTGCAATTTCTCTTAAAAATAATTGAAACAACACTATTGAATATACGTATTGAAAATTCAAAAATAATATCTTTTTTGAAATTACAATTAGTATACGTATATACTTCATTGTCGTTTATAATATAAGAAGAAAATTTAAACTTCGAAATTAAAATGAAATAAAATAATAATTCCAATAAAATTTGGATATAAATCATTGCGAAAATCAAAGGAAGATTTATTAAATTATCAACTATTGCTTATTCTATGTGATTTGTGCATTTAGCTTATAATGGAATTCTTTATGTAATTACAGAATTATATAAAGTTGTTTTTACGAATGTATGGTTTTCCCCTATGTGTCAACAATTTCTGTATAACGTAATAAGTTTAGTAAATGTGTTAAGCTCAAAGTAAAACCTATACACAAAACTAGTGTTGTATTGCTTTTTAAAAAGAAAAAGAAAAAGACGAAATATTTGTTCTTTTTCTTTTTCTTGAAGAAA
>JAQIVF010000581.1:0-20410 GCA_034698365.1 Steganacarus magnus
TTATTTGTTTACGGAATTTTGTTTATGTTTTTGGTCGTTTATCTGCTATTAAATTCCGCGTCGTCGGTAGCGTTACAAGCAAAACAAACAAGAAAATTATTAAATAAATTTTATATTTGTCATAATAAAAACATCCGAATACTTACTAAATTTAAGGTATGAATTTTTTTAAACATTAATTTTTTCAGTGATGATTAATTAATTAATTAGTTTCGAGTTTTTATAATTGTGAGGTCCCCTATCAAATTCCCAGGTCTATTTCAGTATTCTGGCCCTATAACAGGGCCCAATTAATTTTATTTTAAACAATTTATTGCATATTGTTTTACGCGCAGATCTTGTCGATGATCGAAAAATTGTCAAAACACAAAGTTGGATTCTATTTTGGAAATTTGTTTTTAATTAATTACTTCCGATTTTATGAGGTAATTTTCATTGATTTTAAATTATTTTAGTTTATATAATTCATTTATTTACAGTTCATCGCTATAATCGCAATATTTCTTCTCAAAATAATAGAATTGTCAAAAATGTAAATTTTGCAGCACTAGAATCATAAAGTGAAATCTTAAGCGAATTCTTTGTAGTAAATGTAGTGTTAGTGGTAAAATAACTTTAGTTATAGAAACTCTCCAATATTGTATATAGTTATCAATTAAGTTGAATTTATTTCTGTCAATTCAATTATTAAAATGTTTTTAAACAATAATTAATTTTGTGCATTATTTTCTTAAAAAATAACTCTAATTAAATCAAATTTAATTAAATAGCGATTGATGTCTAAAAACTATAATCGATACAGCATCAAAGATTTTTCTTATATTATTGATTGCGTCACAATATATAAATTAATTGCTTTTATTATGAGAAAAGCTATAACTATTCAGTCATATTGTTGAGCTTTAAAACCTTATGAATAATCAATACTGTATTTGGAAGATAATTAAATAATAATTAAGTATTAATAGTTATTTCAAATAGATTATTATAAAATTGTTGCACATATCATTCCAATTGTGCTTTCATAGAGATTATAGTTTAAAAGAAATAAACAAAATAATGGCTACAGAAAGTGAAAGTTTGGATCTAACTGTTAACTGTTGTTCACTTATTTATCTGCTATTAAAGTCCTCATCGTCTGTAGCATTGGACTCAAAACGATCACATTATTGAATAAATTTTGTTTGTGTCGCAATAAAATGCTGCGAACACTTACTAATGCAATGGTAATTTTATTCAATAAAAATAAATCATTATTGCTTACCAATAACTTATAAGATTTTTCACAACTTATTTATTTCATAGATATTAGCGATGATCGAAAAAGCTGTCGAAACCAAAAGTTGGATTCCATTTTGGAAATCTATTTCTGAATAATTGCAAGGGATTTTATGGGGTAATTTCAATATGATTTTAAATTAAATTTTAAATAACAATTATACAAAGTGTTGTTTCATTCTCTTTACTGTTCGTCGCTATAATTGCCATCTTTCTACTCTGAATAATAGAATTGTCGTAAAAAATGTATATTAAAATTTTTAAAAGTGTAATGTTTAATTAATAACATTTTTAAAAATTTTCTTCCGCTTATTTAGGAGTAAAAAAATTGATCGATAAGTTTGTATACGTGTGGCTTCACAACAGAGCAAATTTAGCTAACATTCACTTTTGCAATCACTTTTGATTATTGAAATATTAGTGACCATAGTTTATGATTAAAACACTATGTAACACTTTTTACTTCTCCGAGACTCCCCTACAGTTGGTTAACTTATTTATAACGCAAATCGTAATCGAAACGCTTTAAGGCAACACAGAGTTTAACATTTAACTGAGTAATCGAATATATTATATCTTCTATTATTAAAGTGAAAAAAAATCACAGAAATTAAATTAGTTATACATTAATTAAGATATGTACATATGTTTAAAGAAAATGAAAACAGAGTTCAATTTGAGTGTGTGTTGTGTGTTATGCTATGCTTTTATAAGTTTAAACTTTTAGGCGAAAAAATTACAAAAACATTGTTTGAATACATTTGAAACGTTCATCAGTAGTAGTGAACGTATTTTTATAAATAAACAATAATTTCCATCAAAGAAATTACAGAGAGATTCCAATGGCACCGCGAGACGAACCACAAAATCAATCAGTGAACGATGATTTAACCGAAGACGAGTTGGTTGAGCTCGAAAATAGATTGCTTTTCGGTGATACTGATCATCACACTAATAATAATAATAATAATACGCACTCCGATGACGAAAGTGACGAAACGGGACCCGAAGATAATGTTGATAACGCGGATGATGTGTGGCAATTCATGAACTGATATTTTATAGCGCAATGAGCACAACACTGCTATGATAATGCAATTTATCATATTTAACTAAAAAATGTGTGGTCATATTTTTCTTTGTAGTTTTTTAACTTTTCGTTTTAAAAAATATTATGCTTTACTATATATTTTTAGGTATAAAACTAGTGACAAAAAATTTTTTTAATTCATTTGAAATGACTTTTAATGTGATATATGTACTTTTAATTGCAACAATATTTTAAATAAAACTTTTTAGTTACTATTTATAAAAACCAATCTATTTTATCGAATACACACTGGTGAACAAATGATACTTACATATAACTCCGTAAATAAACATATGACCAATCAGTAGCGCATAATTGTATCAAATTGTTGAGTTTAAGTACAGCCTGGTTTATAAACTCTGAGATTCACACTTGTTTGCAATCAAATTTGTCGTCACACGAATAAATGAAGAGTCGAACCTTAAATATTTTATGTTGATTTCTATCAAAGAGAGTTATATTACAATCTAATATTTCATTTGACTTTACAGTTAGTGATTAGTAGGCAATTGAAAATCGTTTGAAAAACGCGTATAAAATCGTTTGTTAATAGTTTATAAAAACTTTTTAAATCGTTTGATAAAATCTTTAAATTTGATTTTTAATGAAATTAAATGAAGAATAGTGTAAAATTTCGAACATTTTCAGTAAATCTATTTCTAAATTCTCTAAAAAAATACTTTTAATATGACGGAAATTTTCTTTTACCATTATTCGCATTAAGTTGAAAATTTTAAGTTTTTCTTTTTGAGTTATATAGAATATTTCTGAACCAAATTGAAATAATTTCGACTTTTATTTCAGAATTTTTTTAATTTATTTGTACATTCTGTAATATTTATATATTTTGAAGGTTTAATTTAACACTTCAGTGGAACAACCAAAAAAGTTACACATCGGGTACATTGGGATAAATATTTTTCACTGCCTTTAACAGTGCACTGCGCATCAGGTTTTATGCGCATCACCCCTACTAGTAAACTCTTCAAGCTATACAGCGAAAAATAACTTTTAGGGAGTTATCACATAGAAAAGCATTAACATCCTCATAGGGAACACTGGGATAAAAATAAACCCAATCCTCTTTAAGAGTTAGTATAAATTATATTTTTTGGCGGTAAAATCCAGAAATATCATTAAATAACTAAGTTATATGAAATTTGGGAATACCTAAATCGGCATTGCATTTCAATGCACAATAAAAAAGATATTAACGAATAAAGAGCGGTTGGGGCGATATTTATCCCAATGTTCCAGTGAAGTGTTAAGAAAAGTTGCAAAATAGTGTGTAAACGTTTACAATGTCAAAATTCGTTTGAATCGTTTGTTTGAAAAAAGCTAATGCGGCTTCTATTCAGCCTCTAAGCCCTTTTTAACAAGAAATTATTATGTTTTTGAACAATCGTTAATTAACGATTTTCAATTCCTTAGTGATTAGTTTCTCGAAAACGTGAACTCAATATGCTTACGATTAGTGATGAACAAAAGTTCAGCTGGAGCTGAGCTAGCTGTAGCTCGAGCTGAATTTCAGCTCAGTTATATGAGTTTTAGAGCGAAACATATAATCTCAGCTCACAAATAAACAAGCTCAGCTCATCTCAGCTTTTAGCTAAAGCTCATTGTTTGAGCTGAAATCTCCAAAATTTTGGAAAAAATTAAATTTTTATAAGTTTTATGATTATTTCCAGAATATATTTTTGATTTTATTCTAGTAATTGATTCTCTTTTATTATTTACGTAGTGAAAACGCTAAAAGTAATTTTCCATAAATTGTTTTAAGTGTATTTTATAAAAAAATCCAGCTCATCAGCTTAGCTCAGCTCCGACAATTTCCATCTCAGCTCGGTTGAGTTCAAGCTGAATTATAAATCAGATTAGCTCAAATTAAACGTGATCAGCTCAGCTCAGCTCCCAGCTTAAACTAAGGCTCTTGATTTCGAGCTGCTGTTCATCACTACTTACGATAGTCCAGCAATGCTTATAAACACTTTTTTACTGTTTGGTAAATATTTTAGAGAATATATAAAATTAACAATTTTTAAAAATCCTTAGAAAAAATAAAAACTAGTGAACAGAATTTCTCGAGTTGAAGAAAATCGTGACTTATATGAAGTCCCTTTCATAATAGATTTTGTTTAAATAGTGTTAAACACAGTGTGAGGCTGTGTTTTATCCCTAAAACATTGCTTCTTAGTTTTCTATTTTATTAAGAATAAAGTTTATTAGGTATATTTACATGTATGTAAAAATAAAGTATGTAACGAATTGAAAAATAATAGAAAAGTAGCTAATAAATTGAGTTCGATAAGAATATTACGGAATTGCTCGTCAGATGGTTTCCGGTTTGATAGTTCGACTGTCAGAATTTTTATTGAATAAAATGTCTGGAACTAAATTAATTTTATTCCCAATCATTGATTAAAATATGGAATATCATGTAAATCTTTGTTAAAATGCAAAGGAAATGTGAGTTTTTGTTTTCGATACCAAACAACTGCTTAATTCCGATTCAGATAATACCATTATATACGATTACTGTACTACTCCTCATATCGATCCGGATTTTACCCTACTCCATGGACTCATATATGATCCATCTGAAGTACCCGGTTTCTTTAATGATAGTGAATGCAGCTTAAATGAAGATACAACAGATAACGAGAGTGATAACGTATCAATATTGTACGACGCCAATACAAGCACTGATAGAGAAACTGAACTAACAGCCAATATAATTTACTATACCTTTGGAAGATGGCACACCAAACGAATCATTCGATGCAAATCCATTCATTCGATCCGTTTCTATTTACAAACTTTAAGAAGCCTGTAGCTATCTGCAATTTCCGGGAAAGGAAAAAGTACTTGAAAATAATCCATGCGAGAATTCTCAATTATTTCGACAATGGGCAGCTGTAACTTCTAAGGATATACAAATTCAAAGAGATAAAAAAATAAAGGAAAGAACTGCTAAACGGGATGAACCAATACTTATTCTTAGAATAGTAGATCTAATTGAAGAGTTCCGTGTATTATCTCAAGACGCATTTAATGCTACTGGCTCGGAAAAGAATTTATCATTATTATTCAAAAGCCTAAAGCACTAGATAAACGCAACTGCATATACTTAGAGGGAGCTAGTAATGCTACTAAAACATGGTTAGCCAATTCCATGAAAAAATTATCTGTAAAATATGGTGAGATTGATATACGCAGTGATTTTAATAGCTGAAGCGTGGCCTATTTCCACTCCCTATAATCAGTTAAAAATAGCTAATAGATAAGCTCATTGTAATCATGACTGGGCTCATATCTCCACATCTGAACTTTGGTTATCTTAAGTATTTAAGTGCTACCTGAGATTAATCATATCTAATAATAAGTATATGACGTTTTCTTGAGTGTCTGATAAGATAATCAGTTCTTTACGATTCCCGTTAAGATAACCTTACTCAGTGCGTATTTCGTTTTACGATTTATCTTAATGCAAAGCATCAAGTACTGATTATCTACTCCTACGACAACTGTATCCGAAATATTAGTCATCGAACTCCGACTAAGTAACTATAATTTTATTTATAAAAATAATACTAAAGAAAATAAAATAAAAATTGAGCAATAAAATTCTGTTTAATATTTCATTTAAATCAACATTGTTATATACAACAAAAGAAATTTCCATAAAGTAAGTAATAAAAATTTTTCATTGCAAAATTTGATCTGAAAAACATGAACAATTTCACAAAAATAAAAAAATCATCGATACTTTTAGTTAAATTAGTGATGACAAGTTTTATTAGTTTTGACAGTAAAATAAATAAAATTAAACTAGTATTTTCTCTGGATATTGTAAAATCGGTCTTAAAGAAAATTGTAAAAAGAAAACAATCTTTTCTACACATCAAAATGATTATGAATTCCTAACACTTGCGTTTGGACTTAAAAACGTACTAGAAAGTTTTCAAAGATATATGAACGAAATTTTAGCGGTCTAACATCTAGCATAGTTCTCGTCTATCTGGATTATATATGAATATTCTCAAAAAAATTTGAAGATCACGTAAAGAATATTAAAACAGTATTCGATAGACTTAGATATTATAATCTAAAATTACTACCAAAAAATGTAGATTTCTATGCGAAGTGAATAAATATTTGGGTTTCATAGTAATGCAGTAGAAAATATGTTATGTTCTATAAAATATTTACTTTTAAATACAACATATTAATGGAGGTGCCATTTATATAAACCTTTTTGAAGTTTGTAAACAATTAGACAAATAAAATCGTTTATTTAAAATATTTTCAATTATAAATTCTTTTTTTAATTCTAGATTCAAGTTATTTTTAAGGTGATAAAGGTTTCATTTTAAAATTCTAATTTCATTATTACTTCCAATTGTTTTTTTATCAACCGTCATCTATTTTTGTTCAACGTTATTGTTAAGTGTTTTGTAGCTTTGAATTACAAACGAGTATTTAACTAACGATCCATAATTTGTATTATAAAATAAATATATTTGTAATTTGTATTAAGTATTTTAAAAGCTCTTTTAAAGAATCTTTGTCTGATCTATTTGATCATTTCTTAACTTATTTTATTTGCTTAAAATAATCTAGAAGAAAAACCAATGGAATACATTTTATAAACCTTTGTTCGAAGAGCCGTTTGGAACAGGAATATTGATTTCTAATTCATTTTTATATACTTCATTGACATTTGAAATCTTCTATGCATTTGAGAGTAAATATGGTGTTACACTGACAACAACTTTCAACGATCACTTACGCTTCATATTCTGTTGAACTCTTATCATGCTCAACACTCGCTTTGTCTTTACTCAACTTAATCATTACTGGTATTTCCAGTTGTACTTCGTATCCTCCGAACGACACATAAAATTGTTTTGTTTCTCCTCAATAATTGCATTACTATTGTTATCTATTGAATCAGCTTTGATAGTGATTTCGAACTTTCTAATGTTATATTAGGTGACATTACACGAGTGTTGTATTATTTGATTTTGATTTATAGCAAACTGCTGATAACACAAGTGAAAGGATAAACTATCGATACTATCAGTTGTGTCAATCACGTCAACAACAACTGTTTTGTTCAAATAGTTAAATATTTAAATTTTGAATTCATTTGTTTCACCACTTTTATCTTGAATTCAAAATTCAATTTAATTAAAGAAAGCTATAAAACTTTTTACCTATTTTTTACGTTAAAAGTAATTTTTAATACAGGTATTCGATAAATTTATCTAATATTCTTAAAAGTTTGTCTTACATATCCGGGATAAACCAATAAAATCACTTATTGGTCGGTTTGAACAGCGAAATCAGTTATCTTCCATTATGTCATCGAATCTGAAACTTTTGATTTTAGTCTTAATTTATTTTGATTCCTTTAGGTGAAAATTAATTGTTAAAATCATATAAGTATTTATATTTAAATAATTTTTACTTTCGCGCAAATCCATGTTTCGCGCAAATAAAATATCAAGAGAAGATATCTTTTACGATAACATTTTTAACAAAACTCCGCAGTCTTAACATATAACTAAAGAAATAGTTTTAAATAATTGATATAAAATATTTACTGATTTTTATGCAATAAAATAAAACGCAAAACATTATAATAATTGTAACAAACAATATATTCATTTAAGATATAACAATTAAATGCATAAATTTTTGCATTTATTTAATTTCAGTATTGAAATGCTATAAACATATATTAAAGCAAAATTTTCAAAGGACTTAAATACTCAACTCAATCATTACTAGTTATTACAGTTGCAGTTGGTATCCTTCGAACGCCACATACAATTGTTTTGTTTCTTCATCAATTATAATTGCATTATTGTTGTGATTTTTTGCATCAGATTTGATATTGATTTTGAACTTTTCATTGTTATATGAGGTGACATTACACGAATGTTGTATTATTTGATTTTAATACTTAGCAAACTGTTGATAACACGAGTGAAAGGTTAAACTATCGATACTATTAGTTGTGACATTTGCGTCAACCACAACTGTTTCGTTTATATAATTAAATATTAAATTAATTTTTTTAATAATTAATATAATTAATTGTTTTATCTTGAATGGCAGTCAATTTTAAAAATAAATCTCTAAAACCTGTTACCTATTTTTTAGGATAAATGAAATTTGTCATTCAGGTAATCAATATATTTATCTATAATTCTTCTAGGTTTGTCTTACATATCCGAAATTATCTAATAAAATCACTAATAGGTCGCTTTGAACAGCAAAATTAGATTTGCAATAATATTTTAATGTTTTTGTAGTTGTTTATCTCTTTAATTAATTCACTGTTGACGTAAAGTCGATCCAATTTCCATAATTCCTCACTAATAAGCCGTACATGTGTTTTAATCTATAAATTAAAATTGATCAAAAATTGAAGAATAAGCAGAATTACCAGTTTAATTTAAAGCAATACAAATTATATAGAAAAATAAACTGTACATAAACTGGACTCACTGTTAAACCCATGTTTTATCCAGTTTTGAATGCTCTCTTAGCACTTCCAAAAAACTCAAAAACTGGAAAATCGAGTCGATAACTTGATATCTGGCAAGTCTAAGAATTATCATTTTTTATTCAAATCAACTTTAGATTTTATTGATGCTGAATTTCTTCCGACTGGATTTATTTCGCCTGATGCAATTATGAAGTCTGTTAAATTGTAGTAGTGTCAGTTGAATTGTTGATAGCAACATTTTTATTCATAATCCATTGTAGTATTTTCGAAATCTTACTTCTAGAAAAAATAGTAGTGTATTAACATGAAAATTAATTTCGTTAAACCAAATACATACTTCAGATTATATATCCGTTTCTTGTTAATAAATGTCGTTAGGAGTAAGATATATTAAATACAGGTTATCATCATTTGTATTTTCTTAATCTGAATCGAGTGTAACTACTTCTAGAATATTAGCTAGCGAAGTTTGAATATTTTAATTTACCTAATGAATTAATTACAAATTATAAAAATTTTCAATAGCATTATTGCAAAAATATAAATTATCATCGATAATATATTCTTGATTAATTACTTCTTCCACAACTTCATTATTAAATCGAAGTTCTCAATCTTATAATATTATTAGCAAAATAACGATTAATTACTTATTTGAGTTTTCATAATAATTTGAATTTAATTCGAAGATGTAATTTTTCTTTTAATAGGAAAAAAATAAATTTAATTAGTTAAAACTGTAAATTTAAATAGTTTCTATACTTCATTTTATTTAGCTTAAGAATTATAATACATGTAAAATAAGTTTTCTTTCGATAATCTTTCAACCTCAGTTTGGTTCAGGATTATTTACGCCAAGTTGACCTTAAAAAATAGGATAAATGATATTAAACAAAGTAGAAAACAATAGCTTTAAATTTGTTTAACAGATAATTGAGGCACTTTTCTCATACATTGAAAACTAGTATAGTAATAGAATTTAAATTAGAATTATTATAAGATAAATGATAAAAATTTTCATTTGTAGTAAAAATCAAGTTAATAAAATATACTATGCATATTAGTTAATATTATTTAACAAAATTTTTACCTTAATATATTATGCAATTATTACAAAAAAATTAAAGAAACCTGTTTTCGAATTAATATCTACTTTATAATTTAAAGAGATTTAATTGAAGCTCAAAGCGAGTTACTATTAACTTACGATAAGATTATTAATCTTCTGAACAAACGAATCTAAGAACTCGAACTCATTGTAAATTTTAAAAAAAAAGTAATATCACAGAAATCGAGACTCAAATAGATCATAATACATTTAAAGAGATTATTTCTAACCTTATTGAAATTAAGGATAAATGGAGAAAAGCATATTTTACCGCTTTTAGTGGTATTCAAGATTTTGAGATAATTTAATTTATAAATTTATTGATTTGAGAATATTAAACATCTAGAAAAATAAAACTTTATAAAAATTCAGTAATATAATTTAAAATGCTATAATTTAATAAAAAACTATACGAAAATGATATAATTTAATCTAATTTATTTAATAGATTTTATATATTCATATTTAACAAATTATCTATCATTCAAATTTGATAAAAATCAGTACAGAAAAATTAATTTTACTATATCGAAACTGTATAAGTATATTGAAGTAAATTTATAAAATAGTTTTAAAAATTAATTGAATTTCTGAATCTCTTACCTAATAGAATCGAAAATAAATCAATATAAATAATTTCCTATATTGCAATCATAACACTACAATACAAGAATCGAGAATGTTATATTTGCTTTCATCGGTTTAATGTACCATTTGATGCACTATTAAGGTACCGCACAGATTGTATGATTTTTACAACCATAAGTTCACTGTAACACCTTTTTTTCTGCAATAATTAATTAATAAAATAAAAAACAGTATCACATAATTATTTGCAAAAAAATGCGCCAGTCCTTGAATTGAATGTAAATTTTTTGTAGTGTACTTTATCTTGTTTATATTGTACTTAATTTTTTATTAACAGTATAATCTAATTTCTATAAGGTTTTTTTAATCACTGATTCACAAGTATCATATAGATATGTGCTTGTGTGTCATGTTTTCACTACTGTTGTTTAATGCTTTTAATTCATATTTTTGATTATAAGGCTTTATTAGAAAAAAGTTAGCATTAAATAGTGGTATGATTTAATTAGTACACATAAACATCATATATATACTTACTATCATTATATATTTTATTTTACAAAGACCAGTATTTTACCCAATTTCTAACAGAAATATGTAAAATATGCAGCTTTTAAATTACCATTAATGTATTCACAATTAATTTTAAGGAATTTATGGTTGTGATAATCATTTATTACCCAATAATGATGACATCACATCGTGAATAACAAAACGTCTTAAAAGTATGCACTCCATTAAAAAAAAATTTTTAGCTCAATTTTTCAATGAATTATTGGATTTAAGATGTTTGTTCGTCCGTCCGTCCGTTCGTCTGTCTGTTGTTTTTTGATAGGAGGCTTTTTTTGGTGAAAAAAGTTTAAGATAGGAGGCTTTCTTGATGAAATAATTTATTGATAGGAGGCTTTTTTGTCTGAAAAATAACAATATTTTTAGTTTAATTAGTTAGAATTATATTGTTTTTTGAAAAAAGTTTTTCGTATTAATTTATTTTTCTAAACAATATTTTTATGTTAAGAAAATTTTTTGTTTAAACAATTCGTAATATAAAGTATGTATAATTGAGAAAAAAATTAACAAAAATCTTCTAAAATATTTCTTAAATTGTTGGCTGCATAAATATTTGTGATATTCAATGTTCGAGTGCTGAACACTGACTGAAACTAATTTTTGTGTGCACTCTTTCAATTTTGTATTGCTCTGCCATCTGTATAGCAATTATAGCATAGAAAAACTCTTCTATTATCACTGCACTTCGACACAAAATTTTGATGTCAACTGTTCTGAGATCGCAATCGTAAATACTAATCGCCAAAATTACTCTCATATTTTTGTGTGCAGGATTTCTCGTGACTTGTGGTAACCTCATCGACAAAATCACGACAAACGCCATAGTATTGGTAGTGTAACATACTGGCTGAGTTTTGACATAAGCAAAAATTATTTGTCTGTAGTTTTCCATTGTTAGGACTATACGCAATATTTGCATAACACCACTAACATATAAATATAAAATTTATGGCTTATTTATATTAAAGCCCTACAGCTTAACCCTATAATTACCGTAAAACCAAAGCAGTTCGCATCACTTATGCTTATTGTTGTAAGTGCTATTTTGTTTTATTTTTTATCACAGCTATGTGTTCATAATCTCAAGCTATGTTGTGTGTGTTCGCAAAAATCATTTTATTTTAAAACTACAGAATCGGTATTTTAAAAACTAGCACGGAATTTATGACACTCACAAAAATTTATAATTTAATTCACTTTTATAGAGACAATACTAACTAATTATATTTAAAAATTACTTATTTTATGAAATAATGATTAGATATTTTTAAAGTTGATCAGACTTCAAATTTATCTCAAACTGCCATAAGTCTAATGTGATCAGTATTTAAATAATAACAATTTAATAATAATTCCGTTTTAACGGAAAACGATAATGTAAAGCAAAATTCAAACAAACAGTTTTGTATCTGATATGATATGATATTATACATATGTGTATGTGATATGTATGAAACCATTGAATACTAACTTCAACCTTGAGAAACTAGTTAACACAGTTCAGAACTGGTTGTGCCAAACATAGCATTCTCTTAACTATAATAGCATTCAAGCCACAAATGCAGTCAAAGCATGCCTCACTGCCTCTGAATAGATTCGCCCGAATGTGAAAACATATTACATGTATGATGTGATAGTGTTTAAGATTATTTTTATATAAAATATAATTTTTGTCACAATTACTATATTATTCTCGACGGATAACAAATTATGACTAAATTTCGGAAATGGTATCGCATCGCTGATAAGATATATATCAAAAAATTTGATTTATAATTAAATACATATATCAAGATATGACTCATTTCTAACATTCATTTATAAGTGACATATCTTTGTTGTTTTACAGATAAACTAAAATTCAAATATTCAAACTTTTAAAATCAAATTAATTAATACTAAAGATATTGATTTATCGGTAAAATCAAATAAAATCCATTTTAAAAGTGATTATTAATTTAAAAACTAAAATTATATTCAATATTTTAATAAAATTTATGACTAAAATTAACTGTAAAAATTTAAACTAACATTAACAAATAAAATCTATATAAAACATTCAATAACTAAGAAAATCGGCAAACTTAGGGTTAGGGTTAGTAGTTCTACCCGATTTTAATTTTACAATTCAATTATTTATTTGCTTACGAATTTCTTTTATTTTCTCGGTTATTTCTTCAAGCAATTCATTATTAGTTATGTACGGTATTTTGTGTTTAAATTATTTTTTCTTCGTTTTCTTTGATTTGACGCCATCTTTGATAGCAATTTCTTTATTGTGTGCAATCAAATCTCTTTCAATTAAATTTTCTTCGTACTCTAATAGATCATGTGGTAAATTTTTCTCATTTCGAATCGTTTCAAGTCTGTCCATCAGTTTCCATCGAATCAAAACTCTAACATAAAAACTTCGTTTGATATACGTTTCGGATTGACTTCCAACATATCGTCGACATTTTCTATTTTCTTTTTTAAGTGAAGGGCTTTGCGACTATAATCGCCATAAAATTGTTTAACCATTCGTCCATTAATGACACGTAGTCTAGATTTTCCTTTGTCGACACTGAGCACTTTAAATGTGTCTTCGTTTACAATGTCACATATGATAAACGGTCCGTGATATGGTGTCTGAAACTTTAAGCAAAGTTTTGATACTAACGTTCGAACGATTATCCAAACCAAGTCTCCTCTCTTGAACTCTAATTTAACGCATTTAAAATCTTTTTTAACCCCCCACTAATGTTCAGCGGTTAATATCCTGTACTGCGCTTCTTGTCTCGCAGCTTCTAAGCCTACGATTTCCGGTTCATCACTGCTGTCTCGCATTTCTTCACATTTTGTTGTTACATTGATTTCATTATTAATCTGGTGGACCACTATAGGCAACACTTTGTGCCAATCCCTGTCGCGTTCCGACGAATATATTCGCATCTTCTGTATGATTTTATAATGACCGGCTTCAGCCAACCCATCACTAGACGGAGAATATGAACAGGTAGGAGTATGTGCCACGCCCAGTCTCTTACAAAATTCTTGGAATTTCACTCCCATAAAAGAGGTGTGTCTATCGGTTATCAAATAGCGTGGAGTTGAATATTGGATGAAGACTTTTTCTAACACTTGACATATAATGTCCGCTTTTTGGCTGGGGATTGCTTCATCAATGTGATATCTTGTCAATCGGTCAACAATGGTAATACCATACAGGTTACCGTTCTTTGATCTTAAGAGCGGACAGAATACATCGGCGTTCAAAGTAGAGAATGGGCGTATATCACATGGCTTTATATGCCCCGCACCATAAAGAGGTAAAGTACGAACTTTAGATCGTTGGCATACCAGACACCGTGTCCAAGTTGGTAGACCCTTCCTCCAGAGCCGGCCATCAACCAGTGGGACGCACCAACCAAGTAGCTGGCGGTATGAGCTCGCTCAGGACATAGCCAGGAGTCACTGGATATCGGTGGTCTGGTTTCACATATACCGTAGACCAAGTTGGCAGACCCTTCCTCCAGAGCTCGCCACCGAACAGTTGGACGCACCATCCAACTAGCTGACTGTTAGAGCACGCTTAAAACATACCCGAGACATTGTATACAGATGGTTTACTGACACACACACTTTATCTTAAAATCGTATTAATAATTGTTATTTTACCGTATTGTTACTCCAAGTAATTTTTTAACGTGTGAACTAATAAGTCTATAAAGTTGTCTCCTAATTTCAAAGTATTAAGATATAGCTTATAAATGGCAGACTTCTTGGACTTAGGAGTACTGCGGACACACGGACAGACAGACGGACAGTGTCAAATCCATAAGCTCTACTTTTTTAAAAAAGTGAGCTAAAAAAACTAAACAAATAATTTTAAATAAGTAATATAAAATACTTACGGATTTGAAATGTGGCAATAAATTATTTGAAAATAAAACGAAAAACTTATTAAAATAATTGTAACAAACATTATATTCATTTAAAATTTAATAGTTAATGCATTAATTTTTGCTAACATTTAGTTTGTTCAGTATTTTAGTATTGAAATGCTGTACACTGTATATAATGTATATGTTAATGCGTATCAAATTATGCAAAGCAATCACGTATTTATCACATGTTCTCTATTAAAGTATAATTACTTGTGCACACATAACGAGTGATTTTGATAAGTATTACATTTTGGTGATGTGTGCAAAATTATATATTCATGACTCATGAGTAGATGTAATAAGTCAGGAAATGTGCTAATTATTTAAACAATTCCGTTATATTAAAAATATACCATAACTAAACAAAAAACATAAACAAAAATCAAATAATTTTAGATTATCTGAGTGTATAGAATGAGTGGAGATAAGAATTTAGGCTGAGATAAAGATTTGGAGACACTCTCTAGGCTGACAGACATGGTTATGTCATAGGCTTTAGGTTTAGGCTGATAAAAAACGGTAGGTTTAGTATTAGGCTCAGCCTATTAGTCAAAACCTATTTAGACTGTGTATTGAGATATCGATTCTTGATTAAACCTATTCAGATGACTATTTTGACTGTTTTTCTAATTTTACATTACTCTTTGGTAGCGATATTAAATTCTTAAATATTTAGACTGCATAGTAATATGGCTTTAAAAAAGAAAATCATTAACGCATATGCAGATGCAATTTATTTTTGTTTTCCAGTCATTTTTATGATGTCATTATTATCCTAAAGTGATCTTATTAATACTTCATTGACACACATCTTTCAATTCACTATTTGACAACTTAACAGTGCAGCAACAGATATATTAATGTTTAGAGTATCTGTTAAATAATTAAAGTGGTATTTCAAAAAAACGACAGTTTTATAAATACAGTCATCGAAAACAATCGCTTACTGTCAATGTATAAACATAACCACATTGATGTATAAACGAATGCTTTCATACTTCATTATCATGCATTATGTATTCATGTGTAAATATTCATTACATTATAATAGTCATTATTCTTTTCCATAATATGTATGTTTTTAACTTTTCATCAACTAATATTTATTAGTAATATTTTTATATATTACATTCCACTTCACTTAAAATTAAAGTAAATAAAAACTTTAATTTATACTAATATCATATTGGTGATGATATTTCTTGAGACGTCTAACAAGTAAAGTTTGAAACTTATGTGGTTTCTTCTTCTCTGTTATCTGTAATTAGTTAGCCATTTCTTGTCTAGTATAATAAAGGGCCCAATGTACTTGATTTTAATTAATAGCAAACTGTTCTTAACACGAGTGAAACGTTAAACTATCGTTACAATCAGATGTGACATTTATGTAAACCAAAACTGTTTCGTTCAAAAAATTAAATAATAAAATATTGATTTCATGTTTCACCACTTTTTATCTTGAATGGAAAATTCAATTTTATTAAAGAATATCTAAAAACTGTTACCTATTTTGAAGATAAAACTACTTTGTTATTCAGGTATTCTATATATTCATCAACAATTATTATATGTTTGTCTTATATATCCTGGATTATCCAATAAAATTACTCATTTGTCGCTTTGAAAACATTGAAAGTTCTTTACTATGCAAAAATACGTTAAAGTTGAATTTGAAATAATTATGAAAGCAATAAAATGATATTTTGGACAGTTTTTTGTTATTTTTGCTCCGTAATCCACTATATTTAATTATATTTCTTTAATTTTTTCTCTTAATTAATTGAGCTCATTTCTTATTGTAAACATACATTTGATGTGCTTCACTAAGATGTATATTTATTTAAATTATTACTACGGTTTATCTCAATATACTGTGTATTTCAAACTTGTTTTAAATATGACGAATGACTTAAAAAAAACATTTTCTCTAAGTAATAATGGAATTAATTAGAATTTAAACCTTTTCGCCTTAAAAATAACTTGATAGTAGAAATAAAAACGAAAAAAAAATATTTGTCTGATGTTTACAAACTTTATTAATCTTTGCAAAATAAGTTTATCAATAAGTTTTGCATATAAATGGCACCTCCATTAATATGTTATATTTAGAAGAATATATTTTGAAGCAATTTTCTATAAAAAAACACAAGATTAAAATTTACAAAATTATTTTATAATTGAGTTAAACATAATCAATAAAAAATAAATCCATCAAAAAATTAATTTAGAATTATTTCTTATAATATAAGTAATTAAAATGGCTTTTTGATATTTTAATCAATATATATTTTTAAATAAATTGCAGTGTTTTTAATTTTATTAGTTTTTAGTTGACATAAATATTTTTAGCTCACTTTATATATAAAGGAGAGCTTATGGATTTAACAATGTCCGTCCGTCTGTCTGTCCGTCCGTATGTCCGCAGTCCATTTAAGTCAAAGAAGTCTGAAACTTTTTTGCTATATTTTAATATTTTGTTACATACATGAGACAACTTAATAGTATAATTAGTCATCACATTAAAAACTTTATATGATTAACAATGCGCTAAAGTAACAACTATTAAAAGGCTTTTAACATAATCCTAACAGTACTTCTTAAAGAGAGCTCTCTATGAATGTGTCGTTCTTGTTAATTTTATTTCATTGACTTAATTCTTAAGTTCACATTATCATTCAAAATCAATTTTTGTCGCTTTATGAACATGTTCGATTATACATGGCTTTAAGACGTGATTTAATGTAACTATAAGGGTCACTTATATTTTAAAAAGTATATTTAAATTGAAATTGAGATAAATTTGCTACTAAAAGTAATTTAATAACAGATTTTTTACATGTATACTAGCGGTCAATTTAAAATTGAATTAAACTTTTAGGTATAGATTATTTAAGTTTCAAAGAAATATCAACGAATGGGTTACTGATGTTGACAAAGAAAATAATATACATTTCTTCATGCCTTATGAATGCTTTTATTCTTTTCCAACATAATATTGATGATCATCACTTGAAACATTATTTAAAAAGTTACAGAATTGCATAAATATTAAAAAAACCTTTAATAGAATTAACATCTATAGACTGTAATAATAAAATCAAAAACAGCTACGAGAGAGACTCAGACAGAGTCTGAATTAATCGGTTATGAACCAATAAAATAAGATAAAATTAGCGCTTCTCGAAGCCAAGACACAAATAGCACAGAACCTTCTATGCAACAGCAAATTTAATCAAAAACAAACTCCAATTTCAGTTCAAAAAAATACAAAAAAGTAAAATACTAATCGATTGAATTTTTACTAATTAATATATAAATTAATTATGAAGTAGTTTTTATAGGAAATAGTCAGAGATGGTCATCGTTACATTCAACTTATTAACTCTTGGCAATGGCTTACAAGGCATAAAGCCTTTTCTCTAATGAAAACACAGGTTAAAACCAACAAACGTTTCTATTGTATTGGCAGAATACTTTATTTTCGACAACGATATTTGTTCGATCTTTAACTGTGGCTACCCCACCAACAATAAACAACAATTTTATCAACACAAAAGTTTGCATTAAATATTCTATGCATATTATGCGATGTAGCATTTGATTATTTTAAAAATGTAGACCGACACCGCTTCTCATTTCACAGCGAATTTTATTCATACCAAATAAAACATAAAATAAAACCTCAAACATGAAATTTTAAATAAACAGTTGTAATTGACTAATAGTTTTATTCAATACTTTTAATTTTAAAACCATAAGACCAAAAAAAAGATGTTGTGCTGCTTCTTTTCTGGCTTTGTTTAACGATGCAGTTCGGCCTGAAGCGATAATTTTTAAATCTGGTATTTCAAATATAACTATATTAAAAGTTTTCCCATTTTCAACAACAACTTTTCTAAAGAATGGCTTGCAAGATGTTTTCAGTTTATAAGCTTTTAATTAAGCGTAATTGACTTTCTTTTGTCTAATTTATTTTTGATACAAATTTTCTGTAATTTTTCTGTTTTAATTTTATATTCTTGGATTTGATCGTTGATTAATATTTTCACAATTTTACTCAATTCTTAATGATCATTCTTTCAAAATAATTTACAACATTCGGTATATAGGCGTATAAGGGCTATACTGCCGTGACCTTTAGCCGCTGCCACCAAATGTGACCGTTCGCTTCCTAATAAAGTGTGGGTATTTCTATCCATAATATATCATCAAAATTCTGTATATGAATTTTTTTGAAATAAATATGCAATTTTGTTATAATATTCGTATAACTATTTGTATAAATTAATGAATTTTATTTTTGTATATTAAATGAATAATAATTGTTTGTTACAATTATTATAAAAATTTTTGCGTTTAATTTTATTGAATAAAAATCATTAAGGTTTTTATATCATTTATTTAAAATTATTTCTTTGGTTTTATGTTAAGACTGGGTAGTTTTATGAAAAATGTTATAAAATATATCTTCTATTGATATTGTATGTGCGAAACATGGATTTGGACGAAAGTAAACATTATTAAAATAATGATTCTAATACTATTTTAACAATTAATTTTCACCTAAAGGAATCAAAATTAATTAAGACTAAATCAAAAGTTTCGGATTCAATAACCTAATGGAAAATAACTTATTTCGCTGTTCAAAGCAACCAATGAGTGATTTTATTGGATAATCGTGGATATGTAAGACAAAATTATAATAATTGTAGATAAATATGTTGAATACCTTAATAGAATTTCCATTCAAGATAAAAAGTGGTGAAACATCTGAAATCAAAATTTAAATATTTAATTATTTGAACAAAACATTTTTAGTTGACGTGAATGTAACATCTGATAGTATATATAGTTTAGAGTTTCAGTCGTGTTTTGAACCGTATGCTAATAATCAAAATCAAATAATACAACATTCGTGTAATGTCACCACAAATAAAAATGGAAAGTTCAAAATCACTATCAATGCTGGATGATTCAAAAGATCACAATATTACTGATACAGGCCAAGCACACTATTGCGCCAAACCTGTAGATCTCGACGGTACTTAACACACGCTGCGTGACACTTGTTCACAATTGAATAATGAAACTTAAGTTTAATATAAAATAGCTGTTTATTAATAAACAAGAGGCACATGCAGCAAATCGCTGCAAAATATTATTCTCTCTCTCTCATACCACTCTCTCTCTCTCCCTCTCTCTCCCTCTCCCTCTCCCTCTCCCTCTCCCTCTCCCTCTCCCTCTCTCTCTCATTTTTCTCTCCATTTCTCACTCGCTTTGTACACTGTATCGGACAGAAAAGCATACAGCAAAGTGTCTCTTATGATGTGTTG
>JAQIVF010000582.1:0-20391 GCA_034698365.1 Steganacarus magnus
ATAAGATTACTTTCAAATATTTCTTGTTTTTAAATGATATTTTTCTTAATTGGATACAGAAAATTTAGCGAAAAAAAAATCACAGAACTGTTTATAATATACACTTACATTTAAAAAAATAAAGTTTATAACTTTGCGATCAAATATTTGTACAGTATTTCAAATTTTCCTACAATATGTGTATTTTACAGTTACTTTTACCTTTTTTTCGCATATCTGCACGAAAAGTATCGGAATTTTCATAAAATATTCTGTAATATTATTACTCTGCGAGAAAATATATATTTGAATTTCATTTTATTATTTTTAGCACAACATTAATGCTATATGAATACACGTGTGGCAATAAAACTTTTAAAAAATTTTGAATTTTTTACACAATAATACTGGGATTTGCCATACAGTATTAAGTTTAGTGAAACATATAATTTCACAGTAAATCGTTACAATTATCGATATAACAAAATTTAATTGATTTAAAATATTTTAGTAAATTTAAAATTAATTAAAATTAATTAAAATTTCTATATTTTTAAATAATTCAAAATAATTAACTGAAATTATTATTACTAATATTAAGTAACCATAACATTATTACGTGATAATCAAAAACGCATACAATATTTTTTTTAATAAAGTTTATTTAAATTTTATAAACTTCAACAGTTGTTTGTGCCAAAGCATTATATTTACAGCAAAAACTTTTATAACGTGTCAGTAGATATATAACCAGATAATTTACTGCGCACTCAATCATACGCAGTCATACTTTTTCAAAATACATTTTAGTAAAGGATTTGATAATTAGTGGCAATTGAGCATTTGTTTTACCTAAAATAAATTATATCTTTTTTTTATAATTAAGCAAAAAATAAATAATTTTTTTTTAAAAACTTTCTAATAAGTTGTGTAACAAAAAAACTATTTATTTGTCTTATTTCTTCATTATGTGAACGCATTTGTTTGCATTATAATTATTATACATTATTATATTAGATTTAAATCATTATAACATTGTGTGTGTGATTAATGATTTTGTGTGATGATGTCATCTTTTCATAATCAAATTATTTATCATTTTTTTGTCTGTTTTCACTTATGAATGCGCTGACTCTTCAACACAGTCGTCTGAATTGAAGCTTTTAAGCTGAGTTTTCGATATCGACATTTTCATGTATGTCAGGTTATGTCTGTTATACGGTAACCACTCTTCATTTGACGTTTCAACCTCTGATAAATCACTGCGTATACATATATATGTTAATTAGTTTTCAATTTTATGATTACTCAAACAAACCTTTCTTAATTAAAATGCATTCAGTCACTCATTGATTTCAAATATTCAAATTTTTTTATAGGATTTTTAGTTTCATTTTTAAAAAATTAAGGTCTAAAAGCTATTTTGGAAAAATAAACTAAAATATCTATTTGGGGTAAAATCGATAATATGAATAAATTTAAATTAATAACGCGCAAAATATTTTTTTTTCATAATGTTTTTATACCACTTTTTTTATCTAATTTTATGGGTAAATAATTTAAACTAATTAGAATGTGTCACACCCTAATTAGACTGTAATTGTTTTTTTTGTTGGACTCGATTCTGATGCAATTAAAAATTAGCTCATTTTTAGTGTTTTATATATAATTTTTTGTTAGTTATAGTGATATAAAATAAATATCTCAATATATACCCAGTTCTTGCGAATTGTGCCCAATTTTTCATGATATATTTGCTGAAACGAACCTCTTCTTTATCGTACAGATTACTGTATTTAAGCGGATAACCAAAACCGAACACAACCTCGTCGTGATAACTTGGAAACTCATTCAGTTGATAGATATACACACTGCGATCGGAGTCGACTAATGAATTCGAGATCGACAGCAGCGGACAAACTACTTCTTTGTCGTACTCTTCGTGCACATCTCTCCTTTTACGCCTTCGTCTCTCGCCTTCCTTTTCGTCTTCCTCCTCATCTTCTTTCACTTCCTCGTAATCATCGGAATCTGTTTCGTTGCTACTTTCTGTTGTTGTGGTCGGCGATAAATCTGTTTTATTATTGGCTATCGTTGTATTCATATCTACATTATCATCTTTTTCTTCTTTACCACTATTCTCAAAATCTACCTTTTCTTCGTCATCAGTATTTTCTTTTTCGCTTTCAGGTTCTTCTTCTTCTTCTTCAGTATCATTATTAATATTTTCGTTATCGTTTGATTCAACAGTGGCTCTGCCTTTTAAATCCTCGATATTTTTCAACAATGATTGGATTAAAGAGTCGTCTTCGGAGTTAATTCCGAACATAAAATCGGTTTGAAAATCGATTGAGTCTAAACTTTCCGACGGATAAGTGGACACGAATTCGTGCGGAATTAGCGGTCGAAACGCTAACGGATTGTCTTCTAAAATCTCTGTCTGAGCCTCTAAAAGTGTATCAACACTCGTACCATTGATGCACTCAATGATTTTTGACGCATTCAAACAGTTAACTCTTTTGGCGATTTCTTTTGAACCATCAAAACTCTTCTTAAATAGATCATCCTTCATCATTAAACTAAAGCCTTATTGATATATTAAGCAGCGTTTTATTTAAAGTGAAATTCAAAGGTTTAATTTAATTGCTTACAAAGTAGTAAAATCTACTAATAAATTACCTTGAAGTATAGCCTTCTGAAAGTAATTTTTGCTGTCTGCAGAAATCATGTGAATGCCGGCAGATATGGCACCAGCTCCATGTCCAATAACGGTGATCTGGTCACTATCGCCACCAAATTTGTTAATATTTTGATGAATCCATTTGAGCGCTTCTCGTTGATCGTAGAGACCTAAGTTACCAGACGGTTGTTGACCGTCAAAATTTATAAAACCAAAAAGTCCCAAACGGTACTGAATAGTCACCACAATAACTTTCTCCTGAGCCGCTAAAATACTTCCATCGAGTTCCTCAGTGGCGACACCGCCGTACGAAAATACTCCGCCAGGTATGTAGACGAGTACGGGCCAGAATTCGGATTGCGACTGTGGCGCCCAAATGTTAAGGTATAGGCAGTCTTCGCTGGAGGAACTGTTGAGGAATCTAAACGCTGACAGCACTAGTGGAGAGTCGGTCTACACATTCAAATTTTATATTTTTGATTAATATAAAGTTAATTCTTAAATAAATTATTTTATTTAGAAGATTGGTCAACAAATTGAATGGAACTCATACTGAACATGTCAATGCAATAACTTTAAGTTTGTTTATTGTGTTGTTTGTTAGTACCATAATACTACACAATGTTTTAATATAATGGGAAATAACATCTTAAAAGATTTCTCTACTATTAGAATCATTTATGTAAAAAATATTAGCCTACAGTTGTTAGAAATAATTATCATGTTAAGAATATTCTTATAAGGCAACTCAGTTATTTATCAAAAATTTCTTCTTAATTGCTCGCGAAATAGTAAATCATAGTTATAAAACACAAAAATTTCAGTAGTAGTCAGGTCTGAAACTTTTAGGAAGTTTACCCTAGTTATTTCACTTCTATCAAAACTCAATTGGGGCGTAGGTTTCACAAAATTTGTTTATACAGTATAGCGTATAATAAAACTTTTTCCCAATTCTTTATCAACTTTCCGAACTATACTGTATAAGTTTATAAGTAATTCGAAATTTCAGAAATATTAAAATTATTAATCTTTTTAAGACCTACTTTATATTGTAATAATTTAGTTATCAATACAATGCTAGAGTTGAATAATATTGCAATGTTTAGTTTAATAATTAAATTGGATACTCAATAACAAAATATTGAAACATTCCGTTTGAATTACTGTATTATGTAATGTTTGTCATCGAAATACTTTATAAAATTTTTACACATTGTATGAATACTTTTATTTATTATTTTAAACGCAACCCACTGGCTATTCTTGACCTTCAGTTAGCTGGTCTCTCTCTTTTGAATTGTAATGATGTTAAGATCTTTATTATTTTTACAGCGTTTATTAAATAATAATTGCAATATCAAATGAATCATATTTTACATCTCTATATCTTTAAAACTATTTTCAACAAAAAAAACTTTTATATTACAAAAAACAAATTTCTAGTTTTTAAGCTTAGTTTATAGAAATTACCTGAAGACAAGCTGATGGCTGTTGCAGTGCATTATATATTCCGGTCCATGCCTGCAGTGGTGCCGTGTTTTTAAACCTCAGCGATCGAACTGGTGGCGCAGCATAGGGTACACCCAAAAATGCGTTCACTGTAACATTATTTACTATGTTATGCGATATGCCCTTAATATCGCCGAAATCGGTCGAAACAGTCACATAACTAATTTTCACCGCATTTTCCGCACTACTATTGCCAGCTTTCAATTGATTGCTCAGCAATAGATCGGACTCATCGGCGCTCAAACTTTTATAAATAATAACACCGATGGTTAGTATCGCGATTAATACACCGACAAAATAATAATACTTAATTTTGGACTGATTTCTTGTGGTGAACGTAGTCATGTTTTAATTAATTTTAATTGTAAATTCATATCACTTTTAATCAAAGCAAACAATAAAAACAAATTTGTAAGTAATTGATGTCGAAAAAACTTTTCTTAATGAGAAAATTTTCCTTGTTTTTGTCGCACACACACACACACAACACATACACAAACAGTAAGTGTGTTAGAAAAACTTTTTCTCGTTTAAGTCGCAGGCATTCGTTAGTTATTAACTCTCGATAATATGATATTTGTTAATTTCAAAATATATTTTTCTGTGCAAAACATACACACATATTTCTTTCGCTGCAGCAAAAAACTTCGCGCAGCGATGAATTGATATTGAAGTGGAATAGAAAAGAGAGTGGAATTTGCCGTAAGCTATCATATAAGCATCACTATATTCACTTAACTTTTAACTTATATTAAATGTCTTCAATATATATATAAGTAGTGTTTTTTTTATTTAAAAGTTGCGTCTCAATTCAAGGACGGATTTGGAAGTTTTCTGTTCGGTGTTTATCATTTTTATGCTGTGAAATCTATATTTTATTGCTCAATATATAACTTAAATGTTTGCATTTTAAATCAAAGGTAAAGTTGATTCAAGAAATGGTGATTTCGTAAACAAAATTCAATCTCATGTGTCAATTATTTTTTTTTTTGATTCGTTTAAACAAATTAATTTTATGCGAATAGAAGTAATTATAAGTTTTATAATTAAAGTTTCGAACAAAATCGCATTAAAAAAGTATTCCTTATCATTTAATACACTATCATTGGTAAGGCTATACACACAATTAATTTCTATAAATAAAATTAATAATTACCTATTGGTTGTAATCGCTTAACGGTTAATAATTAGATACGGTAATACTTTTATATACCGGAAACATTCAGAGATGAAAGAGATTGCTGTCATAAAAAAACAATTTATACAATATTCACAATAAATGTTTTGTGTTTTAATTGCTTTTAATTACACCGTTAGTTAAATCGATACACAACAACTAAAATGTGTAGTAATAAAGGGTTGAGGAAAATATTTGTCGACATAACTTGTAAACACATTCGTTTGCATAGTGTTAAAGCAAATGTTAGTTAATTAAAATTCAGAAACTAGAAAATACATATCTAATTCAATAATCAAAGTGTGTGATGCAAAAATTTAGGAAACTTAAGCCAACTGACGAAAAGCGGAATCATTTTGAAAATATGTCAAAAACAAAATGAGTTCACATTCGAAAATGAGTCGATATTCGATTAATATTTCAATTTATTGGTCATACTTTTAATTACAGTAGTCTATGAATTCATTTTGGGCATAAGCTTATAACTGAATTTACCGTAATCAGTAAAGTGCACGTATTTCTACATAAATTACTAAACGAACAAATAAAAATAATTAAAACAAAATATCAATATTATAATTATCTTTTAGGAATTTGTTTTTAATCATAACTATTAACACATTGTTTAATAATGATTTCAGGAATCATGATGTCATCATACACTTAATTTTGAAGAAGTCGAGGTAAAATTAAAGGTTGCAATGCTTTTAAATATTTGTTAAGATTTGTTGAGTGCTCTTTGTTAATGTATGAGAATGTTAAAATAATGTTTATAATGTTTAATTAAAATTTTTAAAAATTAAATAAAAATAAAAAAGTTATTCAGCCAAAAAACCCCCGTTGCCTACACAATATTTTTAGCTCACTTTTAAAAGTCTAGATATTGCTTTCGATAAGTGCCTACCAGTGTGGTCTATTTTTATGCGCCTAATTTAGTCAATCTATTTATGTGAAATTATAGTAATGAGTAAAAATTTTGTTTTTTTACGCAAAACTCCAAATTAAAATCGATTGAAAGTGAGTTCAGTAAGCGTTTATTCTTTATTGATATTTGTTTTAAATTACTCTTAGAAAAATTGTGAAAATATTTTTTTTTTAGAAAAATTATTAATATTAAATAAATTTAAATTATTAGAAGTTTTTTTAAAATTCTAATCTTATTTGTTTAAATATATATCATAAATTGTAGACTTTATTTCGCTCTTCAATAAGCTTGACTGATATTAGTTCAGAACAGAATCGGCTTCTACTCTGATTTGCATTCTCCGTTCACACAGTACTAAAAAATAAAGACATTTTCTTTAATTACTAAATTTCATTTAGAAAAATCAATGATATATAAATATAAATACCTTTCTTTGTCCGCACGATTCATAAATCGGAGAATTTCTATCATCCAAGTTTCTATTCAAAGCCGGATTTGATGATCGTATACGACAGGGAGTCTTGCAATTGGTTCCGTCTTGTCTCTGCATGCAAATTATTATTATTATTTTTAATTTGGTTAACGTTATTTACTTTGATTAATTCTTGAAAAAAATCGTTAAATGCGAGCAATAGTTGAATTATTCATTAAATATGAATAATTTATTAATCCTTAAGCTAATTAGTGTAAGGATTTTCCGAATAAAAAATTAAGAATTAAACTGAACTTCAATTCGAATATGATTTCGTGTATATTTTAAATTAACCTATGCATAGAATTGTTAGCCTAAAGGGTTAGGTGCGTGTATACGATGATGATTGTGGGCAGTTTTTTGCGTATATACCGTATGATTACACCTATTAACGGTTTATTATGCGGATACATATTTTTGCTTATATTTTACTTTAATTAGCTCATTAAAATATAGAATTATAATAGGAAAAAAGCTTGTATTAACTTACGTAATAAGATTCCATAATAGCGTAGGGGTCAGTCTCTTGCAAAACAGTTTCCCAGTCGTTTCTATACTCGATTCTGCACAGCAAGTGATCTCTTTGGTTCGGCTGACGACTCGCTGACAATACTAAATTCATTGTCGCGCACAGTACTGACAACAAACATATTAATCTTATCGCTGACATTGCCGTTTCAATAGTATTGTTGAAAACTTTTTTCTGAGAATGTAATTTGGTTTTTATTGATAGTTTGTGGAAAATTGATCGTTTTTGTGTTCTATTCAACTCTATATATATACCCAAAACCATTATCTAATTAAGTGCCGGTAAACCATGTCTATAAATTATTCAAACAATGAATCGACAAAATTAAAGAATGTAATGCATCAGTTTTTCAAAATAAAAATTTCAATTTCCTACACACCGTATACGGTTAATAACACTTTATTTAAAATCATAGTCAAAAAATTTTATCACTAAAGAATAATAGTGTGGATCATATTATAGAATAATTCTTTGGATGATTTTAATTTTTGTCGGTTAATCACATGTAAAGACAGACCATAAAATTGTGTGCACACATTAATAAAAGGTTAATAACCCGTAGATATAATTTATTATTTTAAAAGAGTTTTGTGTGATTAAATTATTATTACAGAAAACATGCGTTAGTATTACAATTTACTATTTAACAACAATTTAATTACTACGTTAAAAATATATTGTGATTATTCATTAGAAAATTATATGTAAAATAAATAAATAAATAAATATGAAATTAAAAACTAAAAAATAATAAATTAGGTTTTAATATAAACAATTTATTTATAATTCCATCGGTAAGAGTTATCGAAACCCTGATATGGACCGATGTTATTGCCGTTTACTTGTGATTGTTGCTGCTGTTGCTGTTGCTGTTGCTGTTGTTGTTGCTGTTGTTGCTGTTGTTGCTGTTGTTGCTGTTGTTGTTGATGTGGTTGCTGTTGATGTGTTTGTTGCTGTTGTTGTTGTTGTTGTTGTTGCTGCTGCTGCTGCTGTGGTTGTTGTTGTAGTTGTTGTTGTGGCTGCATTTGAATATCTTGCAAATGTTGAAGTATAGTTTGCATTTGTCCACCAAATCCATTATCGGACGTTGGGTTTGGCCTCATATTATTTGTCGCCCCATTTCCACAGTGTTTTTCATCGCTACAAAGTAGTGATCAAAACATTTTTCATTTTATTTTAATGTTTTTATTATCTTTTGACTTCTTTTGAAAAATAAATTCTTTTATAGAGAGTTCTTATAAAAACTACTTTTAAAGCAACTAATTTAATGCTAGTCGTCACTAAATAAATAAAGCAGTTTTTAAAGAAATTTGCTCTCTTAAACAAGAACTTTTAAAAAATTGAAGAGTCATAAATTAAAAATAAGAGATTATTCTAAGATATCGGTATTAAAAAAATAACACAAACCTATTATCTTTACAATCATCAGCGCCATCGCATCTCCAAATCATCGGAATGCAAATACCATTATCACATTTGAAATCACCCCGTGAACACTCTATTACAAAAAAAAAATATTATTAGAAATTTTTTGTTGGAAACACTAAAAAAAATATGTTTTGGCATTTTATTAGTTTCGGTTAATGACTCTGTCAATACTACTAACTATTCAAAAATTAAGTAGAATAATAAATAATAGATTTAATCACTTTTTTGAATAGTCGAGGATTAAAAAAAAGTTTAATAATCACAAAACACTTCGGCATTAAATTCATTGACCAACAAGAATTAATAACTATTAAGTTTTTTGAGTCAAATTTTTTAAATAGATGTTTGAACTGCTTTGAGTTCATTTAAGAAAAAGGCGACAGATTTATCGCAGAAAATACAATCTTTGAAACACTTTGGGGAAAAAATGATAACAGAAAAAAAAATTTGTGATTGAATTTTTATGATACCGCGAAGTGTTAATAGAGGTTTTAATGTCGGATCAAAGCATGCCATAAAAACTTCTTTTTTTTGTAATTCAAAATAAAAATAAAAATTTATTGAGTCAAAAATAACTTTGAAACACACTAACCTTTATGGGCGCAATTAACTTCATCGCTAACAGATTAAATACATAAAAAATAAATAAGTAAATAAATAAATAAAAAAAATTGGTTAATTAAAAAATGTTATATAACAGACCTTCCGTCACGACATTCTTGTTTGCCATCACAGACCCAACGCCTAGGGATGCAACCGAATCCATCGGTACACTTAAACCTATCGGGACCGCATTGAGGTCGTGACGAGCAGTTAATCTCATCGCTACCGTCCTGACAATCGCGATCGCCATCGCATCTCCAGGTCATCGGTACGCACTTGCGATCGCATTGAAATTCTTCGCTCGAGCATACTTTGTAATAAACGAATAGTTAGTGATTAGGGTTAAGCATTAAATCATTGAGCAGTTATAAGCATTTTGAGCTTCTAATCGCTGATGGGCTCACCCAACAACTAATTGCAAACATGCAACGCATTAAATCATTCCAAAATTATATTGTATTTAATAACACAGTATCAGCTAATATAGGTTTTGAATCAAAATTAAAAAGTTTTGTAATTTTATGTTAAGTTGCGTGTAAACCTAATAACTATAAATATTTACATCACTGCCGGCGAGTTCTTCCGATTAATTTTATTCATGAATTTAGCGAATTAACTAATAATTGAGATTTATTTTTCGAAATACAAGTTCGTGTTTCTAATCAGTAACAGCTTATTGCAAAATTATTCTAAATGTAAACACAATCCTACGTATAGTAATTCTAATCAAAATTTTTAGTTATTTGATAACTTAAAATTTTAAATAAATTTATTTTAGTTTTTTTTTGCACTTTTTTGAAAATAACTCTAAATAACATTACATTAAATATAGACAAATTCATATTGAGATTATTTGTTATGCTAATATAAGATTATACGAAGATTATCAGGGGTAAAATTTTTTCTGATTTATAAGATTTTTTATTGACTTTTTGACCTAAGCATAGATTTCAAAGGTCTTCAATATTTTAAAAAATAATAAGAGAAAGATGCAATTTTAAAGTAATGGTATGAACTTTTTTAAAAACAATCCTCTTCTTTGCATTATAAAAAAAGTTCTTCCCAGTTTTAAAAAATAAATTCGATTAAATATGATTTCAAGACCAAAATATAATAAGTTTATAATTTATAAAAATTTACGTCATCTCTTTGAAAATAAATCTATATCTGTTTCTAAGTGCACGGAGAAATGATACATAAAAAAGATTTTAGAATTTTATACGGTATGCTTAAAAATCACAAGTTTGGACTATTATTAAATTTATATTGGTTTTAGAGATAATAAGATGATAAACAACTAAATTGAAGTTAAACTCAAAAAACAACTAAAGTTCATAGTTTATACTTGGCTTAATCATTATTAAAACGCAACAAACCTGCAGACTGACCATTGGCACAATTAGCCTCATCGGCGGCGAATATGCAGTCACGAACGCCATCACAAATCCAATTTTTAGGAATACAGCTTTTATCGGGACAGTGAAACTCGTCATTCGCGCAACTATTACCCAAAGCCAAATTAACGCAAACAGTTGAATCGGTAGAATCGGGATACTGGCGACAGTCAAAAACCGAGGACAATTCAAGAGTGGCCGGAATATATTCGGCACACCCTTCGAGCGCAACGCGACAAAACTTTTTGCACGGCGGTATTGGTCTGCCGTTATGACACGGCGGCTCCAGAAAAGTGCACAGCAACTGCTTTAGACGCTTATTGCAGCCGGATTTGCCGATTAGATTGAAAAATGGTATCGATTGGTTAACTTCTGCCTCCGATTCGTCTCCAATAATATTGGGATAAACGGTGGAATTGAATGGTACGTGACCGTAACACATACGTAATCTCCGTTTTCGACACTCGTTGCGATTCAATTGCGATTCGTCGTGGTTATCGTATCTGCGAAATAGATTCCTGTATATCTGCATTGGATCAGATAGACCCTCGATCTGACCGAGTGATGAGCCCGAAGATAGAAGCGCTGAACGTTTTATTTTTCGCTTTAGTGAAGCGATCGGTGTTTCTTGTCTGTTACCGATTTTCAAATCATTTGCAGCTAACAAATTGAAATCATCTCTGGCTTCGATGTGATCACAAACAACCGCTGTGTTGAATGCGTAAAGAATTGCAACACTAATGATAATTAACATTTTCATATATTTTGATGCTTCACTATTTTGAAATTTATTTTAAATAATTTTTCGATTTAATATTGAATTTAAATTAATAAAAAGTTGTTAACATAACACTCAAATTCCAGTCACAATATTAAAGTAAATTGAAATAAGTTTTTTGAATCATATTTTTTTATTAAAAGCTTATTAATCTTATTATTATCTTGAGTTATATATAACTGAAAATGAAAAAACTTTATTAATAAACTGAATAAATTATTTCGGCTTAAATAGTAACTTACGCAGCAGTGTGGCAGATGTACTGAAGCAGAAAAACTCAGACTGCGTGGAGCTCTCAGTTCTTCAAATAAAAAAAGAAAAGATTGTATATAACACATAAATAAAAAAACTGCCTCTTTTTCTTTTTCTTCGCGCACAACCACTATATCTTCATTATTACAATGCAGGCACAATTAAATTCGCATATAAAACAGTTATTGACTTTGAAAAGAAAAAAGTTTAATGGCCGAAAAAAATCAGTAACCGCCGAGAAGTGTAAATCGTGACCAATGTCTATAAGGCTATAATTTGCGTTTGGAAAATCGCTGGTAAAGGGAAGTGATGCGGACATCACACAGTGCTATGTGCGTGACTAGACTTCAGACTGCAATAGTGATTATTAAAACTGGTTTTTCATTACCGGTAATGCGGTGGTTGTTATTTAAGGTGTTCGATGCAAAAGCCTTTCTGCGAGAGAGAGAGAGAGAGAGAGAGAGAGAGAGAACACACAAAATATACTTATTCTATACGCTTCCTTGTCGCCCATAGCTGTTTTTCATATTTAACAAAATCATAAACAAGTTTATATTCTTTATAAATTAGCCTATTCTTTATTTGATTAACATATATCAATAATGCGTTCCATTGCCGACACACCGATAAGGTACGACTCGTACAACAGTCAAGTATATATTCTGCGAGATTTTTTTTACTGCCGGCTGATAAGAAAATTTTTGAGGGTTCATAAATTCAAATGTGATCATTATGTTGAGAATAAAACCTTAACATATATTTATTTGTATTTAGAGATATCAAGGTTTTTTATACAGTGTATCCTAATGTGTGAATTATAGGTGTTTATCTCTCAAGTTCAAGGTTCTGAAATTTTTGACCCATTTATTTCTTAAAATCTACTACATTAGAATTTATATGCGGAGGGTTTTGCGGATTAAAATTTTTTAAAATAAACACATTTGCTCGTAAGTGGCCAATTAACCTTCTAAAGAGAGAAAATTAATGTGTGAGAACCACTAATTGAATTAATTTTAACCTGAAAAAGACCTCATCTGGATGGGCTATTTTTTAATAACTTTAATAAATTAGCTGTTGCTAATCGCGAAAAACTTCAGCTTATACCGCTACAATAAAGTTTATTAAAATTCATTGTCAATTATGCGTTACAACCGAAACATTGTTCGCTAATCTAATTTATTTTTATAAGCTTCATTAACAAGTTATGGCAACTTAATGCTTAATATCCATACTTACCTAGAGGTTAGGTCCAGGTTTGACCACTACTATAAAATCTCGAAATATGTCCCTTAATCCCGATGAGATTTGACTCTCATTGCCAAAATTTTTTTTGATAATCTAAATAGCAAATGCCCTACACGTTTCGAACAGAGTGTAACTAAAGATACGAGTGATATTCAGAGCATTAGCGTAAGCACTAATATTAGTGTAAGAAAATATTAGATGAATAGAAATTCTTAGTGGTTTTAAATTAGTAATTAATGTTTTAAGTCCAACTTAAACAAGCATTAAAACATATTAAAACTTTACTCCAACAAGCATTAAAACCTGCTTCACAACAATTCTACTAGAACTACACTCCAACTTCATAAATAATTTAATATTGTAATTCAATAAATTACCACCAGATTTCAAATTTATTTCCCAACTACATTCCAACTTCAACTTAAAATTTATTATTTAATATTTTCATGAGTTAAAGTTGTAAAAAATTCCCATTATAAGTGTGTATTACTTTAATTTTGTACTAACAGTATTTGAAAAGTATTTATTTGTTAACGGTTCGCAATTATTGTAATTCTATTAATCTAATAATTGAAATTCTATCATTTATTCCAACTGCAGCCACTTTTCTCACTACCATTCCATAGGAGTTGAGTTACATTTTCTAACTCTATTAGTAATTTGATTTGTTATGTTTGTAAAATCTTTTTGGTTTTAGAGTTATTATTGTGTGACTCTAAACTGGCACTCGATTGATTCATAGCCTAAGCATAAACAATTTTTCAGATTTCACACCATTTATTTAATAAGCCTACACATTACTCACACGATACTCATTTGCCTAATTTCAGCAAATAGATTACTGATTCCGGTTGTGTTGATTAGCGCTTTTTAAAGCACCGATAAGAGCGCTGATGAACAACGAAAAAAAATTGAAAAAAGACTTTAAAAAATGTAACAATTCCTTCAATTCCCTTCATTTCTAAATTTTGACGTATAGTTATTACTCGGTTACTGCACTTAATAGTGCTTTGAAGTTCATTATGTCATTGAGTCAGTTTTAGTGTGAGATCAAGTTATATCTAAATCGCATCGAAGCAGACTATTTGACGGCACGAGTCCAACTCATTTGTTCGCAAACCGACTCCACATTACTGCGCGACAAACCGTTAGTTCTAATTTAAAAAAAAATACTTTCTATAAACGCTAAAGCAGTGAAAAGTCTCTAAAAATATCAAATAGTGAATGTTTTGACGCACCAATACGTCATTTACAATATATTACAGTACAAAAAAGTCCATATAAATTACTTTTTTTTATTTAAAGTTTTTATAATAGGATATATATTGTATTTTATTGTATTCAGTAAATTATTAGAAAACTCTTATTTTTCTTGAATTGTTATAAAATATTAGACGTAAAAAGGAAAAAGCGATTTCATATTTTGTCGCAAATAAAACGGTACATTAAAAATGAAAAACAAAACACAAAAATTTAAACAAAAATACAAGTTTTGACATTTAAAAACGGAAATCAAACACGAGGTAAGTCATAGAAATCGTTCATTGATTCGCGTTTTTAACGAAGTATTTTAGTATTAAGAGAAATCTCGAAATCTATTTGAAATGATAATTAGTTCGGATTAATTGGAGCACACTGTTAGTGATTTGATCGAATTGCTGAGCGTACGTCGAAACGGCACTCATTTGTTGATCGTTTATGCCCTGCAATTGTTGCTTGTAATTTTTGAGAGTTTCGCTGCGTTCGGCGCACATCGAGTTAATGCGATTGACGGTTGTCTGCAAACCATTCACCGCATTCTGCAATGCATTGCGTTTGTCGTTCAATTTGTTGCGCGTTTCGTTGGCCAGCGATGTCATCTCTCTTTTGGCGCTCAGTGCGAGCTGTCGTCCATTCAAGTTGTGTTCAGTCAAATCCAATTGAGTGCGCACCGATTGCTGCTCGATTTGCAGTTTAATTAAATGGTTTTCGATATTTCGATGTCCACTCATATTTGTTTATATTTAATTTCAAATCGATTACAACACCGCTTCACACTTCAATTCTCAAATCTTTCAAATATCGGTATTTCGCTCGCCATCTGTTATCAAACGATAAAACTAATACTGTAATTGATTGTAGCGTTTGCTGACCGAATCGGTTAATAGCGTACAGTACGTGTGCGTGTATTGCGATGTAAAGTACGTGTGATGAACGCGATTGCGTAACAATGCATTGACAACAACAACGCCTGCCTTATGACTGTTATATATGCATCTCTAATAACTCATTGCATCGCGTTTTTGCGTTCAATAATCGGTGCGCAGTAGTAGTCGATTGTTGTGGTGTTGTAGCGTTATTTTCAGCGCAAAACTGTCGCAAAGCAGCTGTAAATTGCGAACTAAATGCAATAAAACTGTTATTAAAACTCTGTGTGTGTTGTTTATGTTATGTGTGTTTGTGTGTGCATCAGATTTCACACAGCGATCACACCTATTCATTGATTTTACATAAAATTATTTTTTATTTAAAAAGTTTTCCATTTAAATTTGTTCGCTGATATGCGATTATTTGTAGCGAACGGTTGTCTTTAATAAAAAAGGTTAAGTAAAAATGATGGGTTCAGCGATGTTTGAGCTCTACTCCAACAACTATTCTGGTTATACTCGTCCATCATTACGAACGCATCACACCATCGCTACTACTGGTGAATCGTACCAGAGGTCGAAGGTTAGCTTACAACCATAATTTCAATTATAACATTATCTCTAATTTTTTTCAATCGAAAAACAATGGTTAACTAACACTGAGTGACAATAATATATATATAGAAAAACATAGTTTGTTAGAGAGATGGAAAAATGGCTGTGAATGCAAATAAGATTTAGTTTATTTCTAATTGTTTTATAGAGTTATAAATGAATTCAAACAAATTGGTGCAATGATATGATTGCTTAATTTGAAGCAATAGCGAAACGCATAGCAATAGTAGCTGTAATTTCGCAATCACTCTGCAGTCTCCGCGTTGTCTTCACTTTCCTTGAGAAGTCACTGCGCCTGCAAATGTAATATTCTAAAAGCATCGTGTCATACACGCAATGCCAAAAATAATACCTCTGCTGCTTTCAGTAAAAATTATATACACGTTTTTACTTCATAAGCTTATATATCTATGGTGTGTATGTGTATGTGTGTGCAGTTCCAGTCCAAACTGGATTAAAGTTATATACTGTATGCTCAACTATGCTATAATGACTCTCATCTCTCTCTCTCTATATATACTGTATAATGATTTTTTAATTATTTAAAGAGTATTGTTTTACAGTATATGCTAAAAAGTATAATATTTTTTAAAATTTTTGAATAACAATTTTTAAAATAGAGTTTATCTAAAAATAGAAGGTTAAAGCTAGCGATTTAATCTTAACAATCTTTGGCTCAAAAATGTTTAAACTAATGATTATTTTGTTGGCTATATATATACGGTATATATTATTTTAATTACAAGTGCTTCGAAGAAATGAATTAAAAATATATTTTTAATGAACAAATGTCTGATAAGAAGTTTAATTTATGCAATTCAGCTGATGATATCTAAATACGTTTAATATTTTATCATTTAAAGTTTTTCTAATTAATTACTTTTATGTTATTCAAGTTGAGATGATTCCAACATTCATTCACGTTTAGAGCATATATTTAATTTTCTGGTGTAATAAACACACTTCGCTGTTATTGTGTTTAAACCTTGCGTTTAACCAGAACTGTGACTAAAAATATTTATGTTTACGAAAAAAAATCGCGTTTCGAAAATTTTGCATATTTATCGAAAACAAAAAATATTGACATTATTTTCGATCCAATACGCGCCAAATTCGGTGTGAAATTATTTTTTGAAAAACAAAATTTTCCTCTAATTAATTTTCGATGATTTTTAGTAAATAAAACATATGGTTAACTGTTTAAAGAAAGTAACTGTACTTTTCCCATGTATTCACTGTGTTATTCAATAATTCCACTAATATTTTTAGATTATTAAACCCATTACACCACGATTTTCATTATTTGTCAGACAAAAGGTGACTTTCATTCTGTGTGCACACACCTACTCTTTTAAATTATAAAATTTAAAATTAGATATTCGAGATAATGTAATACAGTACAGCTTTAAAAATGTAATTATTATTATTTTTGAACAATATCACAATTATTTAGTAAATTTATTAAAATAGTAATAATAGTAACCCACACACACACTGACCGAATACAGTCAATTGCTTGTTTTCTTAATGTATTGTACAGTAATATCAATTAAAAGTGAATGATTGGCACAATCATCGTGACAGACAATAAAAATTGCATAAACAATTGCATTATAAGAATTTTAAAGGTCATTTTAGGCTATACTACGATAATTCAATATTAAGAATGATTCCTCTGTATTAGATTATGATTGTAAGTTATCTGAAGAGAAACAAAAAAAATCAGTTTTACTGGTGCTCACGTTTTTTATAGTTTGTTAGGAAAAATATAGTGACTGCGTAACTTTTTTTTCGAAGTTTTTTCAGATATTAACCCATTATATGTATATTATTTACTCTGATTTAGTTACATCACTAAAAAATAAAATATATTTTGAATGGATTTATTATAACATTCTGTATTTTGTTTTTGCAAACTGATTAGTAATAGAATGTATTAGAATGCAAAATGTTTCTAATAAATACGGTAATATTAAATTTAATAAATATTAACTAACTCAGACAAAATAACTTTTTTGATGCTATTTCTTTTTGCGTATAATTCTCCATGTATTGTATATTTGATTTATTAAATTATTTCAAGTGTCAAATTTCAAAATTTAAATGTGTTTTCTGTTATATTTTAGGTGATTGATATGTTCGCAAAAATGCGAGAACCAGCGAAGGAAACGGTCAATACTACTACTACTATTAATAATAATAATCCAAATCAAAGCGGACACGGATTGCAAGCTAGCGTTTGCGCTGCCGGTCGCGCGCCTGATCTTGAAACAGTTCTCACGTACTCGAATCAGTACGAAGTGATGTATATTGGAAGCATACGAGTGAGTTAATAATAATATAAAAATATATCCTAAAATAAGTTGAATTGTGTACAATAGTTTTCAGTGTTTGCGAAATTGTGTTACAGATATCGCAAAAGAGAGCGCATCCCACTATCATTGATGACGCGATCGACAAATTTACTGAATTGAAGCGATTAAAATCAGACGAGTGTCTAAATATAGCGGAGAATAATAATGAGACTAATTGTTTAAAGTGGAGGCACGGCAGCAGTTCTAGTCTTAGTAGTCTCAGCGGATTACCAAATATACCCGATTCTAACGAAATAAACGATTCTGATAGTGATTCAGTGCGCGATAACTCGGTGAAGGACGCGAAAGTGTCAAATGATGTCACTGACGATGATTATAAACCGATTGGAAGCAGTCGTCGCTTTTTGGTGAAGGTTATCGAAGAGAACTCCGATAAACTGACCACAGTTTGCTCGGTTGACGCGCCATACGTACAAAACACTTCGGACTCCACTACTATAGCCAATAATCTAATGTTGCCAACCACTCTAATTCCAAATACTCAAAGCCTCGATGCGGACAGTAGAATCTCGTTGCTGAAAGATTTGCACGATTACCAGAAAAGGTCGTCGTGTTCGTTCGATTCTCCCGATGCGGTGTTCGGTGACCTGAATGCGCGTAAGCGTTCAGTGAGCGGTGACATAGAAACGACACAAAGACAATTATCACTGCCAATGGGCAGATCAAGACTTGGTTCTGGCGGATCGGTTGATCTAACAAAACCAAAAGGCGCGAAATATAAAAATAAAACGATGCTATTTTTAATCGGAAAACTAGAGCTTTGCCTGATTAGCACCGATAAGCACAAAATCGTACTCAACAAAACATTTAGCAACATATCTCACTGTTCGCAAGGCGTACGAAACGCAGACCATTTCGGCGTAATATGCAGAGAACCCGCGGTAAGCACACCGGAGTCGTACGTGATTCACGTGTTTCGCTGTCAAACCGAGAAGTTAGTGCGAGAGATAATGCATTCGCTTAAGCAGGCGTTTAGTAACGCGTATCAGATCAGTAAAAATCGATCGCAGAATATGTGCGAGAAGTGTCCGATGCATTGGTTTCGCCGAATTTGTCGCGACATTGAGGGACAGCCGCCCGAAAAAGTACAGGCGGTTATACTTAATCGTATGGAATCGCTTTCGGAGAGAGAACGCGACGAACTGATGACCAAATGTCAAACGCTTCGCGCCAACTCTATTCAGCAGAAGAATGAGTTTTTCTTGTTGGCGTTGAAGCATATTTGCGAGAGTAGTCAGAAAAAGCATTCGCATATTTATGAGAAAAGTTATCTGGAAAAACGCCTTTCGTCCGCATCTCTGGATACTTTCAAAGAGAAGGCAAAAAGTTCGATATCCAACACATTTGAGTCTCTGTTCAAAGTAAGTTTCCGTTCGATTTTTGTGTAAATTGATATGTATTTGCATTTTATAATTTCAAAGATTCATAGAAATGAAATGAGAATGTCTCAAATTTTTTTAATGAAATTTAAGTTGGAATGTTTTTAAATATTTTTGTTTCAATTATGTTTAATTTGATTGATTTTGTTTTATTTTGTTTTATAACATAATACATATAAAGCACAAACAGTTACTAATTGTTCAGTCACGCGAAGTATTTGTTCGAAGACAGAGACGCAATACAATGGACTTAAGTCTAATTAACAAGTCTCGAGTAAGCTTATGTATCATAGCGTTTTAATTTCGCTAACAGAAAATACAGCTGCTATACTAACGCCAACAAACTCTTTAACTCTAATTTTCTATAACATATTTTTCCATGTAATTAGTATTTTTGCAGTATTTCTAAATGACTTTTAATCTGTTAGATAAATCGCACAGAATCATCAGAAAGCATTGGACACACTCCAAACGCGTCACAACTGTCGAGTTCGGCGGAAGAGCCGTTCGAAGAACCGCAGCCAAGAGCCAGAAGTAATACACTGTCGGGTATTAACGATTTAGTGAAAGATAATAACGAGAAGAATGTGACCCGAAGCGAGTCTCTGGCTGTGCACCAGAATCAGCCTTCCAAGAAGCCATTACTGAATATATTTATGAAAGTTGGCAGTCAGACAAGGGTGACGACTAATGTTGATGACTCGCAGCAGAATAGCTGCAGAACGAGAAGCAATGACACCAGTAATCATTCATCCGGTTCTTGGCGTCAGGCGATATATAATCGCATACATGTAAACACCAGTAAGGAAGCAAAAAGCATTAATGGCGGCACCAATGGTCACTCGATAGAGTTAAATGATCTTCCAAAGAGAAAAACCAAGCAAGAGATTCGATTGCTGTGGAAACGGGCGATTAAGCAGCAAAT
>JAQIVF010000583.1:0-20381 GCA_034698365.1 Steganacarus magnus
AAGATATTATAAATGCTCTTATTAGTAAAATTTGATATATAAAATACGTTAATGGTTTAATGGTTTAACCATGGTTTGGTTCGGTTTGGTTTGCACTGTAGACTTTTCGGTTTGGGTTGGTTTGGTTACAATTTTCAATTAATGGTTTGGATTGATCTGGTTCGCGAAAAGTCGGACCATGAACACCTTTATTAATTATATAGGGCTGAACGCAGACTGAAGATATATGTTAGATTCCTAACTTAAGAACACTCAATTCTTTTATCAAAGTTTTTATAGTTAATAAAAATACTTAGAAGAAATTTAATATTTGCATTTTTGTTAACTAAAAACAAGAACATTAATTATATAGTATTCAAAATAAATAATTAACTGATTAACTTGTGTCAATAATTAACTGATTATTGATCTTTTTCTAAATTGTGTCTTGTAAACTGACCTCTTCTGTAATCCTTTCTAAACTAACCCAATTAATGTGAACTGAGAAAAAAATAACTAGAATATAGGTTCTGTGCTTTTGCGCATATCGTCTGCTTGCCAAGGGTTGTCCCTTAAAAACTGGATCCTTCATTGAAAATTCTTGAATATGAAAAATTGCAGTTTAATCCATAGTTACACAGTGGGGGGGTCTTTCCTGGGTCTGGACCCCCCTAGAAAATCCGGAAAACTTGCCCACCCCTCCCCTAAAAATCTAGATTTGAAAAATTGTCTTTTAAATTCGGAGTTTTTGAGACCCCTACAATTTTTGACCAAAATGAGAAAAAATTGTTTAAATCCGATGAGTTTTGACACCCCCTCAAGAAATTTTGTGGCAGACCCCCCTCCCAGTGGTTTGAAGTTTGTGTAACTATGGTTTAATCTGAGAAGTATTATGATTTTTAAGCCCAAATATAAAAAATGTCACTAAAATCGGTGATTTTGCTGAGCCATGAAATTCGAGATTCTGTAGAACTGACCACTTTCTAGAGCAGAGATTCCCAAACTATGGGTCGCGACCCAAAATAGGGTCGTTATAAAAAAATTTTGGGTCGCAGGTTCAACAAGAATTTACGGTAATGTTGGGTCGCCAATGATAATTTTCTATCAATTAGATAAAATTTAAGATTATTTCATATACATTTTCTGATTAAGAAATTTATGGTAAAAAACAGCTTGTTAGAACATTCTCTAAAAAATTTATCTGATAAGTTTCAGATAAAATATTTTAATGTTGGGTCGCGAAAAATTTTTTTATTAAGAGATTGGGTATCGATCCAAAAAAGTTTGGGAACCACTGTTCTAGAGGATTAGACCGCGCGTAACATGCATTTTACAAAACTGTTTCACTTTTGAATGCATCGCTAATAGATGGCGATGTAATGATTGAACACATTTTTTCTAATATATAATCACACATTACATATGACTTCCTTTTCCGTAATTTGTTAAAATATCACTCGTTATTATGGTATGTATTCGTCTTTATTTGTTACTAATTATAATTTATTTTATAATTATTCATTAAATAAAAGGCAAATTCGAAAATAAAAGCGAAGACAAGCGCGAAGAAACCTGCTTTAGCGGTTTCAGCCGATAAACCAAAGAAAAGATCATTGCCTAAGAATGTAAAGAAGTTGGTGACACACAGGACTACGCGACCGCTTTGGGCTAAGATTAAGAGAACCGCAATCAAAAAGAATGTTCCGCCAGAAACTCTTCTGAAAAAGAAACCCAAATTTGTTATTAAGAAGATCGCCGGAGAAAAGAATGGCGGAAAGAGGAAAGTGTTGGCCAAGAAGACTAAACGGTTCTATCCAACTGAGGATAAGCCTAAAAAGAGAAGAACGGGACACATCACCTTTAAAATGCATAAAAGAACTCTGAAAAAAGGTTTGAATTTCTCCATTCATTACGTGTTGTTTAATTTGTGCAATATTACGATAAATGAATTGAATTGAATTGAATTAGTTGGCGATTGCGTCGAAAGCCTTGTTTTCATTTCATACTATCACAGCATGTTTTATGTTTTATTATAGAGAATCACATTCGATGCTATTTAATATTGATTGAAATTGTTTTGAATAGGTTTAGAACCCGGAGCTGTGCTGATCATTCTTGCGGGACGTCATCGCGGAAAGAGAGTGGTATTCTTGAAGCAATTGGCAAGTGGTTTACTGTTAGTGACGGGACCGTTCAAAGTGAATGCGTGTCCACTTCGTCGTATGCATCAGCAATACGTTATAGTGACCAGTACTAAATTGGACATCTCTAGCATTAATATTCCTGAGCATATTAATGATAAATATTTTAAAGTAAAGAAAGATCGGTCACCAAAAGGGAAAAAAGGCGATGGAGGAGATATATTCGCAACTAAAGCCGATAAATATAAGCCAGACGAGCAGAGAAAGACGGATCAGATAGAGATTGATAAGCAATTGATTGCTAAAATTCGCAGCAGCAATGAAAAGAAATTGTTATTCGGATACCTTGGATCTTACTTTCAACTTAGAAATCGTATGCTTCCTCACAGAATGAAGTTTTAATTTAAATCAAATAAATTTATAAGATTTAAAGAATAAAATATAAAAACAGAAATCATTTTTATTTTTATAATGAATATATTTGATATAAGCTTAATTACTAATATCTTTGTGAACCTCTTCTCTGTTCGCGATAATCTCGGTTTCGATCGCGATCCTGATGATGTTGATTATGATGTTGATGCCTGTTTTGTCCATAGTCTCGGTATCCCTGTCTATCTCCGCGATCGTTCATGAATCCCAATCTTCCAGTTTGAGTTCCATAAGAACCAGGAGGCGTTTGCTTCAATTCCCATAAACGTTCGTTCTGTTCCACGAGATTATTAATCTTATCAGCTAATTGTAGTGACAATCCCTGTATACGCGACGGTTCAGTTCTGTGCATAACAACAGTTTGTGTCGGTTCATCGAGTGATGCCATCAACTCTTCATTAATAATCATTTTGCTTATAATGCTATGGACTGTTGCCTTTTCCAAATCAAACATTTCAGCCAAAAGTTGCATTGATATTGAATCGTAAACATTACTATAAGTAAATAAATAAGCTCTTAAAGATTCCTCGCGAATCTTTTGAGCCAACATTTCTCGAACTTTGTCTGCCTGATAGAACAGGTTCCATACTTTTGAATTCATTTTGTCATTAATGATATATTCATTACATTGTTTCCAATTGCCAACTCTCATAGCCTTGGAAGCAGCGACAACATGTTCGCGCATCGATTCTGGTAAGCCAACCAATGGCTGTTCTTCATTTTTACGAAGTTGATTGTAAAATGATCTACTAATCATTTTTTTCCTGACACTGAACTCGTTAGAAGCAACATCTGGAATCTCGAGGAGCATAGCAGACACCAGATAAACGCATTCAAGCAGTTCTAGATTAATGTGCTTATGAAATGGTATTTGACGCCTTTTTTCCAATTTTTCTTGTTCAGGAGTTCTTTCGTTTTGTCGCGGAAGAAGACCTAATTAAGATTAAGATTAGTTTAACAATCAAATAAATTGAGATACCGATACCCTGTGCAAGTAATTCTTTGGCTCTTCCTTGGATTTGAATGTCAAGCAGAGCAGTGTGCGCATCCTTTATGGTTCCGTGTCTGAATGCGCACAAACCTAACTGAACCAAAGCGCGATTATACATGATTTGCAGAGGAATGTCTGATTTACCAATATTATGCTGTAAATAAGACATTAACATTAAGTCACGCGCTTCGAACCAATTATCATGAAGAGCGTGATGGTATATATGGCAGAGAATTGCTTGCGTTCGAATTCTGTCTGTCGTGTCTTTTGCATAAATAAATTTGCAAAGTTTATCCATTATATCCATACTTGTATCAAAAAGTACATCTTCTTGCTTATTAATAGCTTTACCAGTTTCATCTTCGATAACGATTTCAACTTTTTTAAAATCACCATTTATTTGTTCGCCAGTTTCCGCGATTTCTCTTTTCAATCTTTCCTTTTTCATGAACACATTTGGATCAAATTTATAATAAAGATGGTCAATACGTAGAATATAAACTCTACAGAGTTCACTAGAAGTTCCTCTACCGTTAGTTTCCAAATAATCCTGTAGTGTGAGAATAATAGAGCAAACGCGAGTTTCATCTTTTAGACGTTCAATATATTCAGGTGAATGAGCGTCGCATGATTGTAACATTTTGGTAAACTCCTCATCCATTCGTTCAATAAGAGTCAATATACACCCATGAACGCGATAAGGAGATGATATATAATGCTCAGATTCTTCGGCAATGTTTTCGCCTATAGATATATCGGCATTTTTAATAAGTAAATCAAGTACCTGTTCAGAAGTTTTTAAACATTTTTCCCACATTTCAGTTTTCATACACAGCGAAACGTTGGGATTATAATCAAATATTGATGATATAATTCCAAATAATATCTTAACTTCTAAAGCAGGTCCCAAATTGTGTTGCTCTGAAATAGCGAACAATTCACTCAACATCTCTATTTGATCGGTTCTATCAATTCGCTTCTTTCCTCGCATTGACAACACTTCAATTAATTTTTTAATCATAACCTGGTGATTGATTTCAGCATCTTTAGCAAACATTTTAGGCTTTTCAACCGAAGCTACGCCTCCCTTCACTCTTTCCCATTCTCCTTCGTCTTTGTCGATATCGTCCTCTTTCTTTCTGCTAATTTTCGGTTCTTTAGTCTTTTTCTCTCTCTTCTTACTTTCCTTTCCTTCTCCTTCTCGTTTTAAAAATTTCGCCGCTAAATTGTCGCCATATTTATCGTCATCACTTGAAGATGAGCTCTCTTCAGAAGAAGATCCCCAATCAATCTCAGAATCTGATTCATCGTCATCGCTGCCACTTCTAATAAACTTCGATTTTGATTGTTCAGTATTTTCAGATTTCTTTTTAGCGATTGCCTGATATCCATCCTCAAGCTCTTCGTCATCATTCTTTGGCACAGTTCGCGCTCTACCGGTCGAAACAAAACCAACTTCACTGTCAGAACTGCTTTCTTCTTCTGATTCCGATTCATTCTCCTTCTCTTCATCAATAACATCGGGATTTTCGCGATAAGCAATTATATCTGCCTCAAAATCTTTGTTATATTTTCTCAATTTTTGTCTTAAAGTCGCTAATGATTTAGAATTATTTTTACTCATATTCTTTCTTCCATCTCTGTCTTCCCAAACATCATTAATAAAATCTTCTAATTCCACCAAACATTTGATGTAGAACTTAGGCACCACACCATTCTCTTCTTTCTCAATAACAGGTCGCGCTTTAATAAAAGCTTTTGTCAAATTTTCGAAACCAGTCAACATTTTGGAAACATCTTTAATCTTTTTATGGTTTCTAATCTGTTTAATTATAGTGAATAGTTCTTCGTATCGCTTTTCTCTCGCAGTTCGCACAACACGTTTTGCCTCTTCTTCTTCATCACTGAAGTATGTACTAAAAACACATCAAAATAAAGTGAGTTTAGCTAATTATAAAGTTTTACAATAAAATTGTGTGAAAAAATGTCTAAAATCATATTTAAATGAGAATTACGATTCAACATACACAGTGGTAACGGCAGGCTTTTGCTGAATTATATCTTCTTCTGACTCATCAGATTCGCTTTCTGTGTCCGACACGTGTTTAAAAAATTTTCCGAAACTCATTTTGTTTTGCCTAATTTATAACAATTTTAAATATTAGTGATAGCGTGAACACGTGTTCAATTTAAAAATAAAAAAGTTTTATTACAATTATTTGATAATAAGAATGACGTAATTCGACATATTTCGACGTATACTTACAAATTAAATTTGCCTTATTTTATGTTATTATCGAAATACAAAGCAAAATCAAATTTATTAAATTAGGAAACGTTTACAAACATGTAGTCTTGCAAACGTGTGCCAAAATGTCAACAAAATACTAGTGTTAAAAATAGTGACATTCAACATAAAAAGTTGCAAAACTCGAGCAAAAATTGAAAGATATGAGCATTAGAGAGTTGTTTATAATAAAATCGATAAAATTTGAGGAAAATTAAGACAGACACCCATTACTTGAACATAAAAATTTTTAATGTCAATTTCTAGATTCGATACTAAAATTGTTCCAAAGAACTGATGAATGTGAGCAAACGTTAATAGACTCGAATCACTTGCACATCACTAATAATGTATATATTATTTGTATGTTTTAATTTACAGTTTGAATTAACATTTTAAATAAACGTAATTTAAAATTTTATCTTGAAATGTCTAAAAAGTAAGCAATTTATTAAGCAATATTATTTTTTAAAAATAACTTTAATTGACAAACATTGAAATTATTTGAATAGGCGTTATTTTGAAGAAACGGAACCAAAATTCAAAGCAGGAGTTATCAGGTATTGAATTATAATTATATTGAATTAATATTAATTGATTAAAACATTAAAAATAGCGATACACTGCGTTCAGCGCTTAGTATTGGTGGCGCACAACTTCCCAATTGGATATATAGGATGAGAGTATTGGGTTATCCTCCCGGTTGGCTAAAGAATGCCGAATTTAATACGTTATCGGTTATTGACGACAGCGAATCTACCTCTTATTTAAGTGGTAATGCAGAGGATGGAGAGATAATGGGTGTTCAGTATAATCGCGAATCGTTTATCGAATATCCCGGTTTCAATGTAGAGCTTTCTCCGCGCGTCAATGATGTAACGTTACCTCAAACCGTTTCAATTGTATGACATTAAAGCATTACTGTATATCACTATCTATAGGACTGGCATATGCTTGGAATGCCTCCAATGCTACCTCAACAACAGCTTAAAGAAGCGCTTAAAGTAATGAAAACCTCTTCACCCGTTCCTTACAAGAAAATTAAATTAGATTGCATTAATTCTCCAAAAGTCAACAAATGTAAGAGTATTTACGTTTACATTTTCATTAAATTTGATTAACGGTGTGATTTGAATTTCGTTTGGCTTAAAATTGAAACATTGATGCATATTTCTCATTACCGATACTACCGTAGTCTATCTATCAATAATACATATATTCAAATCTTAATGGCATTAATTAATAGCATTATTATGTCGAAACAAATTTATTTAAATAGTGGCAATGAGGTATAGTTGATAAAAGTTCTCTTTTTTCTGGGAGAGACAGTAACTTTCAAAACACTTGCAAAAAACTTTTAGTTGTACAGCTATATTCTTAACGTATTATCGCGCTATTCTCGCGCGTGAGTAAGACATTTCGAGATTTCGAGTAATGCGCAATAATACGTTAATATTCATATGGGAATGTCATTACAATCTAATAGAATTTCACTTTTAAATATTTATAGCATGTTTATAACTTACTATTGTGATCACAGCTTTTCTAATGCGACAACGAGTTAAGCACTTTGTAAGCACTTTGTCGGCTTTTATGAAGCGCCGGTCGAATGAGTATAACAAATTGTATTACTCATTCGACTGGCGCCTCATAAAAGCCGACAAAGTGCTAACAAAGTGCTTAACTCGTTGTCGCGTTAGAAAAGCTGTGATTGTGATCATACGGTAGTACAGTATAATAAGGAAATTGCAATGTCTATTTTATTTACGTTATAAGTTAAATGTTTCTGTTAAAAATTTTTCAAATTTCAACTTTTCACGTTGAAACTCAAATTTACACGTTTCAACTATACTCAGAGGATATATTTATGGCAATAATGTCTATTTAATACTTTTTGTTTTGTTACTAATTAATATTATTATAATTACTTATATTGTTTTGTATTTTATTAGCTGATACATCATTTGGAAGTTTAAACGAATTTTATGCGACGAAAGAAGATTCAGACAGTGATTGTGTAAATAATTTGAATAACAAAAATGTTGAAAATGCCATTTCTTTGAATTTAACTGATAAGCGTTTGAACTTGGATTCAGATAAGAGTGAAATAACTAGTGAAAACAATTCAGAAAGTGATTTTGATAATTCAACTCTAAACAATAGTAATAGTAATAGTAAGCTTAGTACCAGAAAATTAAAATTACTGTCAATGGGAAGTCCAATGCCCGTAGCATCGAATCCGATCAGACCTTCACTAGAAAAATGGTCGATAGGGATGGGAGAACTGATCTATTTTGAAAACCTGCCAAATTACACAGGAATGTATCAAAATAAAATGAAAAGTGTCATTAAAAAAATTAGAAATATTAATAACAGTAAATAATTTTTATTAAAGTTTACATTTGGTATTTCTTTACAGTATATTTGCATATTAGTGTGAATTTTGTAAATTATTTACTTTACGATTAAAACATGTACATAAAATAAAATTCGTTTAAAACTGCATATTCATAACAAATATTCGAAAATATAGATAATAGTAAAATCGAGGTAACATATTATAAATTGGTTCCATTTAAAATGTTTGCATAGCATATAACTACATAGTTGTACATATTATAAAACATAACGATTATCTCCATCACCATTTCGATCATTTCCATTCGAGTTCTTTTTGTTTTTGCGAGCACGCCATGAATTTGGTCGAAGGAAATACAATATCATAGCGATCACAATCCATCCAATCATAACAGTTAACAAAGATATTTGTGTGCCATCATCTCCCGGTGTTAGCACTGCCGAACTGCTCGGACCTGTCACTACAATTCAAAATCGATATTTTAGTTTAATCAATTCAATTGGGATTTTAAAGCTACAATCATTTAGGTTTGTTAATTGTCTAGGATTATTGTAAAAGAAGAAACAAAATGGGTTTTTGCATTATAGGACCACTATTATTTTAGGTGCTCCACCACTATCTATTAACAGGTGAGTTTCAACAATAACACTTATTCTCGTCTTTTTAAATGCATCTTTTTCAAAAATAACTGTAACTGTAACCCGCAGAATGCAAAATTTTGAAAATTTTCACTTTATTATTGTACAGCTGGCAGCTTTGAGGAGTTTATTAGTTTTAGAGAATTACCATTTTCAAACAATTTCTTTTTTGAAGTGATAATTACATCGAAATCGGAATTACAGATTGTTGAATAGGAATTTAATCGAAATTAAATTTATTGAGCATTGAGTGTTTTAGGTTACAAATTATCGGTAAACATAATTAAGATTAAACTTATAGTATGTCAATACTGTTTAAAATTTTTTATTTGTTAGTTTCTCTATCAATTATTTTCTGTTTCCGCTAAAACCTATAAGCGCCCATACAGTAGAGTATACTGTAAAGTATTTGACAGATTGACATTTACATGACTTTGGTACTCACATCGGCTTATAGTAAATTGATTTAGTACTGCAAATAAAAACGCAAGTAAATCGTCTTAAAAATATAGTACTGTTATAACTACTTTTTCTTTAGCGTAAACATTATACAATAACGATTTCAAATATAATGTATACAAAGATAAATAATGAAAACAAATCGATAATTCAGAATTAGAAATGAAAGTTATGATGATTTTGATTTATGTTAGTAATAAATAAATTTATAATTGCTAACAATGGCAATATTTATTGTGTCAATAAGTGTAGTATGCCTGCTGTACATCAATTATCTATATTATTAATACTGTACCGGTATATGAATATAAACTAAAACTATTTTTAATTAAAACACAAATGTTTCACAAACACCTGTCAGTATTAATATAGTTTAATACACATCATTATTAGTTAGCAAACAATTTTAATTATGATTATTATATCACTTTAGGTATAATATAGTCTATGGACACCATTATTATCAATCTTTTATATTTTACAATTTTTTTTGTTGGAAAACTTGTTGGATGTTTGGGTTTGGTTGGTGTGGTTAATGGTAATCGCGTCAAAATTTATAATATATATTTTGACAACAATGGTGCACAACATATACCATATTGTTAACACAAATACACAAATAGTTGTAAATTACAAAACTATAAATACCTTGAGTAAAGCATTCGTTATCATTGCATACCGTTTGAGAATTTCTCAACTAAATTATTATATGGAAAATCATAATAAGAGACTATAGTTTATGATATGATAGTGGTATACCACTATAGATACCATACCATATGAAGAAGTCTCTGCATTCCCTGCTCGTGACTCAATATATTGATGCATTCGCATGGATCAAAATTATCGCCCATTTCAATACAATACTATAATTAATAATCAAATATGTTAGTAATACTAATTGAAGTTTGAATACTAAATTTTAAATGGTTTCTCGTTACTGAAACCAAACATAAATACTAGATGTAAAGTCTCGTAACACTACACTAAATACACCAAATGCTCAAACACTCAAACACGTCAGCATTCAATTAATTAACGTTTTTTATTGAAATAATCATTTGATTGGTTGTGAACCATATGAAAATTGCACATTTGTGCGCAACAATCAATATAATTTAGCGCGCAATATAAAAAACATTATTTTTTATTGTATGCCATGTTTTCTATACTACAGTAAATAGCAAAATATTTTTCGATAAGAATCGAAATAATATTGCATTTATAGAATCGCTCAGCAATTGTTGAGAATTTGGGAAGCGCTACATATGGCACCCGAAAAAATCATATTTCTAAAAAGTGACGAATCGTTATGAGATAAACTATTCTTCACGATTAAAGTATTGAACTCATTTAAATGTGCAAACAATATTAAGCTAAACTTGTCGAGGCCTTTCAATTCATTAGTAGAGTCTCAAAATCATAGAATTTGCTACTTTTTTATTTCACGTGATAATAGCTTTTAAATGCTATATAAGCTTGAATCACATAAAATTATAACGTTTAAGCTATATTTATAAATGCTATAAATGCTATTTTTTAACATTTATTGCTATTTATATGCTAATTTTCCTCAAATTGAAATATTACAGTTAAATTTCAATGAGTTTTCGGACTGTCACAAAATTTTTGAGAAATTAAAAGTAGTTTAATTCCTATCTTGCCAATATTTTTTTAGTAAAAATAAATCAAAAGCAAGAAAAAATTCAATAATGAGATGTATTTTATAATTTTTTTAAATAAAATAAGTGCTATTTTAATGCTATTTTGGAAAACTTTTGCAGCTATTTATAGCGCTAATTCCATATGCAATTCTTGCTATTTTTAAGACTATTCATTAGTAATAAGTGGACAAATCGTTCAGGAAGGAAAAAAGGAAACATTTTAAATTCAGGATTATTCAGAAAACTTTAAAAATAAATCTATAGAAAATTATTGAATTCAAGATTAATTATTTTCGATAATTGACTCAAATAAACTTTCCATAATACAGGGTATATACAAAATAAAGCGTAGTGATTTTGATCAAGTTTTTTTTATATTAAATTTAATTAAAAAATTATAAATCTTACATCAAATAAAAGCTTAAATATTATTATTTTGGTAAAATTAGTTTTAAAATTTTTACTATCCTTACAATGAAAAATTAAAAAAATTATAAATTAATCATGTTTGGATATATTAATTTACATTTTAAGATATTTGTTATAGTTTATTAAGTCATTAATACAGTGGTTAAACAAAATAAAAGTAATTAGAAAATATTAATAAGGAAATATTCGATGTTTAACTCATTTAGAGACATTTTAATGAATTCAGGAGATAACATTAAAATTCAGGATTTTCAGGAACAAGTGGGTCTATAAATTCTTGTTTTAGTATGATTCGTGCAAATATTCTATTCTCCCGGTTATAAATTTGTCCGTAAAGAAAAAGGATTTTTCCTAAATTTATCGTCTCTAATTATCACTCAGTGACGTTGGGGTAATTTTTATCCCTAATTTCCACTGAAGTGTTAACTCAGCTTTCATCTTATTTTCACATTTTTGCAATATATTAAATTCTTGAAGAAAATTTGAAATTATGTTGACATTTTTTTGAAAATTTATTAATATAAGCTCGTAGAGCTAAGCAGTATGAGCTTTAGCTTTAGTTAATTAAGCTTTGGCTAAATTAGTGTGCATCTAGCTTGTCTTTAAACCATAGTTACACAGAGGGGGTGCTTGCCCAGGGTTGACCCCCTTAGAATATCGGGAAAACTTGGCCCCCACTCACGAAAAAACGAGTAATTGAAAAATTGTCGTTTAAATCCTATTTGACCCCTAAAATTTCGAGAATCTAGAGCTGGACCCCACCCTAGAGAGTATGGAGTTTGTGTAACTATGCTTTAGAGTTATAAATCTATGTGGAGCTTACTGTGAGCTTAAAGCTTGAGCTTATTTTTGTCATTAATTATAATGTAAGATATCTGTCATGTTATAATTTAATAATCAACACATTTCAAAAAGTTTTATATATATCTTTGTCAAATTTTAATATAATTAAAAATCTTAACAACAATCATAAAACAAGTGTAAAACTGTAAATATGTGTATATATAAGAAAATAATAATTTCAAAATCAATTGAAGTGATACTAAAAAATAATACGGTTTATCACTATTAGAGTGGTTAGAGTCGAGTCACTTGATCGCAGTCTGAGCTGTTCTCTATAAATAATTGTATTCTTTGAGCGATGTCTTTCTTTGAGATCTTCGACAGATGTGCGACAAAATAAGATAAGTATAATTCGATCGATAATACGCGGCCATCTCTTAATACAGTGATCACTGATTGAGTTTCTGCGTCGAACGCGCTTAGAAACACAATATCGTAACATATTTGAGTGGAATAAATAAAAGCTCCACTTTCGATGTCGCTTATATAAATTACTCCATATTTCGATAATAAATAAATCAGCCCTAATTGTTCGCTACATTCAATTAATACTGGAAAATCGTATTTATTGTCAAATGGATCTAATAATGGTATAATCTCTGTGCGAGAAATTAACGCTAGATTTCCTTGTTGTATGGGTCCGAGTTCTATCACATACAGCTTAAAACATTTAAATGGAGTTCTTTTAGCAGCAATCAAAACATTTGTGGGCGTAGTGTTACCACTAAACTTGTATGTCGTAAAATTACAAGTGTGAGCTTCAATACATTGAGTTTGATTGTAACACTGCGAGTATATTTGGACCAAACCAATGATCTCATCTAAAATATTAGTTCATTAATTAATAACACAATAAATGTAAATATAAATAATTCAATACTTTCGTCGTCGATATAAATAGTGGACACAGCGAACCAATTTGATGCCAATTTGTCGCATTTATAATTAGTAATCTGTTGATTGAGAAATCGTTGGTCGAGTTTAAATATAAACGATGGTTCATACGAACTATTGATGTTCCAATGAAACACTTCTTGTTCGGTAATAATTACTATTAAATCGTCATTAATCCAATTCCAATAAATACATTTCGAAGTAAATGGTAAAGTATTGATGCATTTATTGCTAATAACGCAATATACTGCTAAAAATTTGTCGTTTGAAATGGCGATTAATTCGTTTAATGGATTCATTTGAGCGCAATTAGTATCACCACTAGTTTGACAATTATGTATTTGATTAGTGTTTGGATTTACTATTGTTATTGAAATCTCAATATGCGACTGTTGTGCACATTTTGCAGCTATGCTCAATTCGTTCATATTATCATTAATACTATTATTTATTAAATTATTATCACAATACGATGCATTAAAAAGCAGTGGATAATACGGCGTGGAATTTCTAAGTGATATTTTATTGTGTCGACAAGCAATCCAACGATAACTCGTCATTTTTACTTTAAACCAATTTATGTCCGATAAGGATATGTCCATCTCTGGTAACTAATTATTTAAATAAATAAATCAAATAATGTTAATGTGAGTTAAATTAATAAAGCGAATGAAAATGTGTCTTAGATTTTTATAATTGACAACTACATCAATATTACAGTAATTCTCATTTAAGTCATATATAGTATAATAAATGAGTGACTTGATTCGGCAAAATTAAGCATATTATCGTTTTTCAATCTCTTCTAAATTTTTTATGCCGTCCAACAAACCCCTTAGCTTTACAAAATCATATGAATTACTGATTTTTGGTTTCAATGAGCGACAAACAGGTGACTCGATTTTCTGAGATTGCTATTTGAGTGATTTTTAATTTTGACTTAAACAAGTTAAATAAATAAGGTTATATATATATATACTTAGAGAATTAGAGAAAGTCCGTTTAAAAGTTATTTTTTAGATCAAGATATTTCAGCTCTTACTCTATATGTCTCACGATAATCACGCAATCACTCCTATGCTATGATTCTTAGCTAAGCTCAGTGCCTGACATCGGATTTAAGAAAATTTTAGCCTAATTCAAAATAATCCCCTGACAGAAACAGTAAAAATCACTTTATTATCATGAAAGTATCATACATACAAACTTCTTAAAATCAATAAAATAAAATATTAATTATTCAAGTACTTAAAGTTAATATATTTATTCGAAAATAATCTTTTTGATTTAAAAATACACTTAAAGTGCGCATTAATAGAGGTATATAAAAAGGATTTCTAATCTTTATTGTATTATAGGTATATTTCTGCGAGAATAGCGCACATCAAAAAAGGGCAAAATATTTGTAAGCGTTTATTATTCAAACATTTGTTAATAAGTTACTATTAACTACAGTTATACTTCTGTCCAAATTTCTAAGTGGTCTGCTATATAAATTATCAAATATCTTGGGGAAGATTTGTGGTCTAATATCATCGGAGATGATTTTTCAAATCTCGATTTTTGTTGGGAGCCAGATATGTAACGAACAGACAAACACACAAACTCTGTGCGCATTTTTACGATTTTACAACACCAGTATTACAGTATTGCTTACGGAATATGATAGTTTGTTAGTAACTATTGTCCAGTTTAAGGGTCACTAACAAACTATCATATTCCGTAAGCAATAAATAAAACGATGAATATAACACTTGTTTTTGGCATACAGTATATAATGATTACTTATCGGTCATACCTTTAATGCAATAAAGCGTTCAAAATTGGCGCTCAACAAAATCAAAACATTCTTATTGTTATTGTCATGATTTAAATTTAGATTAGTTCAGATTTGGTTGAGGTTAGGTTAGGTTAGGTTAAGTTTTGGTAAGGTTAACAATATAAAGCGTCATTTCTGTGTTATACATGTGGGGACATATATGAAAGTTTTTCCTCGTAATTTAATTTAAATTGAAAAACAGTGCAATTCAATCAACACTAGTAAATATAAATTAATTTCAATTAAAGCATTAAATAATTTAGTTCTTTAACAATAATGAATCGTTTTACGCGTTTTAATGATAAATACCTGTAAAAGTTGCGTTATATTCACTATATTTTTATTGAACATATTGTAATTAATTAGAGTTTCACTCATTTTATTCAAAATACATCAATAAATTAGAATTAAAGGGCGTTTATGTGATTTTAATCGATTCATTGTTTATAAAATTAATAAATGTTATGTAATCAAACATTGCTTTTATTTATGATTGTAATTAAACGTAATAAACATAAACATAATGAACAAAATGCGTTCAGTTTTGCTGCTAAACAATGGTTACGTATGAGATTAAACAGCAATTCAATACAACTCTGCATTTGAATTTGTAGAACACTTCGAATATATCTCTATTCACAATATCCGCCGGTTTTTCTAAATTTTTTTCCCGATTAAGCGCCGCCTTAAACACCGTTTAAACTATGTATTTACAGTGTACTGATTTATGTTTCAAATCTAATTATTATATCATATTAAATCATTATAATAACTTTAAAATTAGTTGGAAAGTGTTCTAAAAATTATAAAATTCAAAATAAATCAAAATAAATCAAAATAATTCGCAATAATTGTGGAGTTTATGAGGCGAAGTAGATTTAGATTAGTAACGTATATCTATCGCTATCCGGTAAAAGCGATTGTACCTCACAATTGGGTGATTAGTGAAAGGGACGAACTCCACACGCAATAACCGTCCAATAACCGCATAGTAATCAAGTGACGGACGGATAGCATAACAATTTTTTAATAGGGAAGTCAAACACTACCAAAACGGAAATTATATTTTTGAGTTCGCCATATATGCGGAACAACGCCCGAAATTTTATTTTCTTCCCATTACTTTGTTTCAAAAGTAAGTAAATAATATATTTATTTATTCACATGTTAAACTAAAACCGAGTTAATTCAATACTTTGTTTTTTATTTATTGGATTATATAAAAATTTTTAATTTTATTAAATGAAAACGTTTCTATGAATGATTTATTTTGCGGTTTTTAAGAAGTGTCCGAATATTATCCGAAAAAAAATATTTGTAATAAATATATATTTAGATAATTTTGGTAATGTTAGCGATAGAAGAGGATTGTGTGGCAGTTCGTGGTAATAACGTGCGTAAAGTTGGTCGTCCTATAACGTCACAGCGCACTCTTGCCCGGTATTACCATATCTATTATGTATTGTTTATCAATTTATTGCTATATTATGCGTGACTATCATCAAAATATCAAATATGTTTTTTTAAATATTTTCAATCGTTTTTACTATCAATTTTAATTTTGAACGATTAAATCTCATATTTTAATATCTAATCAGCATTAAAGGTATGATTATTAAAGTTGAAATATTCGTAAAATAATAATAAATTTATTTACTTTTAAGTTAAAATATTTCGCTAAAAATTGTTTATACTTTATAATTAATTTTATATGATTATACGAGTCCAGTACTGTATGTTTTGAAAGAAATTTGCATTTATAAGGAAATAAGTTTTAAAATTGGTGCAAATTCTGGGAAAATGAGTATAATTTAAATTTCAAAATAATAGGAATTTCCCTCCAATTGAAGAAATTCGCGCAAAATTAGTGACCGGCGAGTGCTATACTCGTTCACGTACTGGTGGTTCGAGTTCTAATGTTTGGACACTTTTTGAAGGTAATATATTTTCATTTTACCTTAATTACGATTTTGTACTGTTTAGAGGCTGCATATACTGATACTCAAGAATTTACGGGAATAGTTCGGTGTCGGTCATGTAACTTTATGACCAGATATCACGGACAAATTACCGGCACATCACATATGCGTAGACATCACTGCTTTATCACCGCATATCCCGACGCTTTTTCGCAGCCAAGAGAGAAGAAGTCATCAATGATTATGTCCGCTAAAGTGAAGAAGGGTTAGTGTACACTAACCAACTCATTATCATCAATATTTACCAATATTTATTATCCTTACAATAGTTAGCTGATTATTAATAATTTTAATGTAAATATTAATGTTTGAATTATTAGAGACAAAGTATACAACTAAAGCGTTATCTCGAAATCAGTTCTATGGTGCACTGTCTTCAACGCCAGCAATCGAATGGAAAACAAATGGCGAAGAATTGCAAATTAGTAAAACGGCAATCATAAACAAAACAGTTAATGTAAAGACAGAATTTCGTGAAAAAGTAATTCAATTTTGCTGTCAAGAATTAGTTAATTTGGAAAGTATGACAAGTGATTCATTCAAAGTGTTAGCACACAGTTTAATGAAATTGGGCGCACAAGTGGGCAAATGTACTGTTGCTTTGCCTGACATCAATCAACTTCACACGCAGATGAATGGATTATATAACCAAATGAAACATAGAATTAAAGAAGATTTGACCATAGCTTTAACTAGAAATATTGGTGGCGCTCTTGTTTGCGATTCGGAAAACGATTTGTGCGTAATATCGGCGTATTATATTAATTCAAATTGGAATCTAATTGAAAGCATTTTAAGTGCCACTTCTCAAGGAAATGATATCAATGGTTTCATAACTAATACTTTGGATGATTACGGTCTTCATGACGACAATAAGTTAGCAAAGTTTACATTTGTGTCTCGAGGGGGACTTTTCGATGGCGTGAGTATGTGTCTCACGTCTATGGCACATGTGATCGATGGTGTTATTGAAAGTGCTGTGTTTGGTGATGACACTTATACTGAAGTGGTTGAGAATTGCAAGATTATTTGCAATGAGTTGAAGCTTGATATCGATCATTATCCCATTGATTGGGTTAATAAGTTTGAGGTTTTAAGAAATGTTGTCGATAATAGGCACAAATTTGAACTGAAAAATTCATCTCTTGATTTAGATTTAGTTAAATTTTTAGTCGATTTTTTAGCGCCATTTAAAGCTGCTTCTGTAGAATTACGTCATTGTAGCAAACATCCCACTCTTAATCATGTGTTACTTTGGTATTATAAACTTTTAAAAGCATTAAATACATCAAGTGATGACGACTCATTAGCATCGAGTTTAAAAAATATGGTTAAAGTTGGAATGGAACAGAATTTTCAATTACAATCATTCCACAAAATCGCTGCATTTCTTTGGCCTAATTTTCGTTTTTTAAAAATGTTGACAAATGAGGAGAGAGAGCAAGTGCACAATGAAGTTAGAAATCTGATCGAGAGTAGAATCGCTGAAGACGATGACGGTGTTGCTGCCAAAAAAGCTAGAAGTGATTTCGACGAATGGGAAGATCTGACCGACTCGTCGCAGGACGAAGTGAACAAATATATCTCAGTGCAATTGACGACATGCAACGAGCAGAACATACTGACGTGGTGGAAGGAACACGCCAACGACTTCCCCAAACTATCACATCTCGCCAAATGGATTCTTTCCATACCTGCGAGCGTCACTTCTTTAGAGCGTTTTAAGTTGACATCCAATCAAGATATCAGCGAAGAATTGCTTTTTATGCATTGTAATTTGTAAGCGAGTCATTTCAATTAATATAATCATATTTAGTCCCTTTTCCTTTCTTGAGCTATTTTGGCGCTTTGATTGTTTTCAGGACAGTAACTTTTAAATAAATTTTATGGTAAAATAAATTTTTAATGTTTTAAATTTTACATTAACATAAATGATAGTCACGCAAAAATGTTAGTTTTGATATTATTATTGGACAAAGATAATTAGATAAATTTTACTCTCAGACCTTTTAAAAGAACTCTTGTTATGGACAAATCTGTTAAAACTTCTTGGAAGAAAAAGATGCAATTAAAAGATGAAATAAATGCTGCAAAAGATTTAGAGAAACAGGTCAAAGCTGCCAAACAGCAAAAACTTGAGGTTTATTCTGACCATTAATTTTTTAATTGTAAGAGTCTATTATTATTTTTGTAATTTGTTTGAAATTTATTAATTGTAGGAGAAAAGAAACCGCAGAGAGGAAAACAGACGTCGTCGCGAAGAAAATACTCGTAAAGCAGAAATAGTACAATCGGTAAGTTATAACTTATCTTATGTCATACGGTACTCACCATATTCTAATTTTATATTCATATTTATTGTATTAATTCGTCATGAATCAACATAATACATAATATATTCAAAATAATATTTATAATTAAATCTAAATATTGATTCGAATTGATATAAATTTAAATTAAATTATAGAAATCTTTTTAAGCACAATATTTTAATCTAATTTTTCTTTCAGGTTAAAAACCCAAAGAAATTAAAACGTTTATCAAAGAAACAAATGAAAAAAATTAAAAAAATGTAGCTTAAATAAAATTTCACGCATACATTTCCTCATATATAAAACTTAATGTATTTTTAACAAACAAAATTGTACTTTTGTTATTAATATAAATAGAAGTAATAAAATTTTGTAGAATTAATTAATATGACAATTTTAATGGCTATGGCTTCTAAAATTCGAGCCTTTGACTATGACTTATTATCCGCATAAACTCGCATAAACTCACATAGACTTACATAACATGAAGTCTCCTCTTTAATTAAAAGTGTTTTATCCAATTTTTTTTATTGGGTTTATGATGTTAATTGTTTATTATTTTTAGACCCTGGATATTTTGTTAAATCCAAAATATTCTTGTAACAACAAAAATATTATTAATATTAGTTTTTGTAACAAATTTTTATTAATATTAGTTTTTACAACAAAATGCTCATATACTAGCAATCATCGTCTCTGACATTTCCGCCAACGAAAGTGTAAATAATTCTTTTATTCCTGCAAAGTGTAAATAAGATATACTGAAAAAAGAATAGAGTGATCACAGAGATAGTGACTAAAAATAATCAATTTCAATGAAATTATTCATGGATACTCGATCTAGTTCTAAGAGTTAATTTCTAAATTTCTCTAACATTTAATTAATAATTACTTGCAAAGTGAGATATTATTACTGTTTTGAAATGTTGTGGACTGTATTATACAGTAATGTTCATATTATCTCACATCCACTTTGTTTTGCCGTTAAGTATTATGTTTTGGGCTTACATTAAAATTACAGAATTAGTTTGAGAGAAATGTTCTGAAGTTTGAGTGAACTTTAACCGAAAACAGAAAATGCTATTTAGTATGGGATTATATACAACCAATTTTTTGAAATCATTTAAACTTTTTCAATGATATGAAACTTTGTAA